>JAPCYP010000290.1:0-106897 GCA_035048595.1 Echinosophora koreensis
CATTTTGGTCTTTTCACTAGAATAAATATCATGATATTTTGGTGTCATCATTATGCCTCATAAATGTAGGTGAGTCACCCCTATGACTCACCACCATGGTCATCATAGATGACTCATTGTGCTCATCCACCCGGGGTCGGGTTTTGTCTCTGCACCTCCATCTGATTCCGTCAATCCTAATCGTCGAGTACTTGCCCGATTATCGTATAATAACCTATTTATTTTGAAATTTTCAAAATAACCACTATGGTTGGAAATCACATAAAATCTAAACGGTTTCGTTCTAGGGTCAAAAACTAGGTTTTTCTGATCAGTAAAATCTTACTGTTAGTTAAACGCAGACCGGGTTTCGTCTGAATTTTAAACCTAAAATTTCACCGTAACTTTCTATGATAAAGTTGAGTATAAATATGATTTTGTTTTATTCAAATTCATTTCCTAGGTCTCAGATAAATATAAACAAATATATGTATATATACCGATATTAAAGGACAGTAAAAGTCGGGGTGTTACAATACTACCCCTCTAAAAAGAATTTCGTCCCTGAAATTAACTCGTTTAAGGAAAACGAACACGGATATCAACCCTCTATCACATGTTCCCGATTGCGTAACAGTCACGTTTCTCGGAACATGACGTGAAGTATTTCATAGATTAGACTGTCGCTCTGACTTATACTGTATTCACTAAGCCACCTGATAAAACAAATCAGGTAAATCCCTTTTGAAACTCTCAAGACTCGAAGCACACTCAAATAATTTGAATGTCAATAGATGAAATACATGAATTTCGATAGATTTGGAAATTGAATGATTCAAAACTTTGACTCCCATTTACGGTGGCGATTCTAACACACCGATGGTAAATAAGAACTCAGAATTTGAACAAATAATTTTCAAGAAGAGAAAATAATCTATAGACTTTACTCTTTCAAGAATAAATAAAGTAGAATGAATAGAAAACAGAGAATATTCTTTATGCAAAAAGTCTCTTTAATAGGTTCCTGAATGTAAAAATAAGTTGTACAACCACATATTTACAAACGTGACCCTAATAAAGTTCCTTCCTCAACAAGAATTTCCTTCAAAAGACAAAATTTTGAAGATGATCATTTTCTTAATTTCCAAGAGTCTAGATTTTAAATCAAAACTTATCTTGGTCTTTAAGAAAGCAACAATAAATTTTGTGAGTTCCCTCACTCGAGGTAACTCTGATTCATGCCGTGAATTGTCAAAATTTCAGCTGCCATAAAATTTATAACGTTTCACCCACAAGGGCAACAAGATATGATCCGCAAAAGATCATTCTATTTGAAATTGTACTCATTTGCGGAAAAAGCAAATAGTCAAGTTTACAAAACTCAATTTTCAGGAATAAGGAAATATCCGAGCAGATTTCCCAACCAGGATGAGTTACCAAGAAACTATAAAGGTAATTGCATTAATGAATAATATAGGAATGCAATTCTGATTGTTCTGCAAAAAACTTAGACAACAAAAGATGCGACAATAAAACTCAACCAACTCAGAAACATGTTGGCGACAACATAGGTGGTATGTAGATAAATACACAGAGTATTTTACACATCCATAGAAAATCAAGAATGATTCTCCACTGAATTAACTAGCACAATCAAAAGTCTACTTTCTATGACACATTTCACTTAAAGATATTTCATTCCTACTTATTGTCAAGATTCTACCCGTTAACAACTACCAATGTATTCAAACTTTAAATTTTGGTGAACTACCTCCTCTTGCACAGTGTTCTTTCATCGAATCCTTGTCCATGGTCTCTCGGCTCACATGTTGTCTCCATAAGGTACATCCTTAGGTTTTCCGCATACTCTAGCGACATGTCCCGACTGTCCACACTTAAAACAATGATGCCCTGAATCTTGCAGCTCTTTGTAACATCACTCATGCCACACTTCATGCACTTCGGTAAAGACTTCTTAGACGATCCATAACCTTTACTACTAATCCGCCTTCCCTTTTTGTGGTGTCGACGTTGGCCTTGCGTACGGTTTCTCTTGGAAAGATCCAAAGCTTCTCTTTCTTCCTTTACTCACTTCTAGATCTCGAGGAACTCGACACTTATCCATCAAGTTTCGGAAACTGCAGTAGTTTCAATGACAAGATTGTCTTCCTCATTCAACCTTTAGATTTTCCTCTAATTTCTTACACTTTCGCACTTCCTCGTAATTCTTTAAATACAAATCCTTGAACTTAATCAGCTCTTCCAACTCAGCGGCATTACTCACTGATAGTCATGTCCTCTTGTCCATGCTGCAGGAACTCACTTCAGTGGAAGCATACTTCTCCAGAAATTTGCTTCGAAACGCATTCCAAGTGATCGCTTCTTATCTTACTACTAACAGCTGGCAAGTTTCTCTCCACCAAAATCCAGCATCTCCTATCAATAGAAATGTTGCACTAGCTACCTTCCAATGATCAAGGTACTCCATAGTTTGAAAGTTCCTTTCTATTTCGTAATCCAAAACTCAGCTTTCTCCGATTTAAGCTCACCATCAAATTGAGGTGGATTACTACAACAGAACTCAATAGTCCTCGCCTCTTAGCAATTTCTCGTTATGACGTGCCACAGTTGATGTTAGTTCTCTCAAGACTTGTACAGCTACAACCATTATCTTCGGGATCTTTAATTGCCAGAATCATATCTACTCGTTCCGAACTAACCATGATTTTCTATAAAGCGCGGTAGTCAGAACTAGGAAGAAAACAATACATCATAAATCTATTCAATATTATTCCTCCTTAGGAACAATAATGAAAAGATCAACAAACAATTTTGCATCCTTTCGAAACAACGTTATGAAGAACATAAAAACAGCCAAGGATAGACTAACGTCATTATCCTTCCAAACATTTGGTTCTTTATTGAAACAAAACACAAAACAACACAAGTCACAACCAGAGAAAACACAACAAAGACGACAACAGACCTAAATCCCAAAGCCCAAAGACTCGGCCAGCTCTAATACCAATAATGTAACACCCTTCTTGGGCACTACATCGTAAGTGACATTTTACGGCCGAAAAGTAGGTTAATTAAATTTGCTATAAAAGAATGGGGTAATTTTTTTCTGTTTTCGCAAGTCGTAATATAACTACTTTGTTTTACATGAATGGATAATAAAATATTCCATTATCACATTAGGGTCATAAGTTCTTAAATCATTTACATAATGCCCAACCCGACACATAAACAGAAATCATAGAATGTACAGACTCAACATAAAGCTGTGGAGACGCAGCTCCTAAAATATGAGATACTTGGAGTCATAGCTCCATAGATAGTTACATTAACTCCCAAACATACCCAGCTAGCCAAACTAAAACATAAAGGACCATCCTTTCTCGTTCATCGTGAGAAGGACAAACCCTACTGACGAGATCTAGTTAAAACTCTATTTGAGTTCACTACCGACGTCGTCACAAAAGACTCTACTGGAGTTACTACAACAGTAACTCTCGAACCAAACCCTTTCCTCCTTCCAAGAGAAAAAACATGGGCTACGCACCATTGACAGTATGAAAAGACGTCCACTAGAATTCCACCATAGCATCCGCAAGGTCGAACCTCAATATCTACGATGCGTCAGCCAAGCGACATCTTGACGTCTCAATCTTCTCAAAAGAATACAGAAGGCACATAGCCAGCCGACATAGGCAATATAAAAATAAGGAGGTGAGATTTCCATTCATCTTACACATAAGGCAGACATGCAGTGGTACGACTCTCAGGTACGTATAATTAACAATTATCAATCATATCTACACACATAACAAAACAATAATGTTTCACAGAAACATGACTACAGCACCGCGTTTTTCCTAGATAGAAGACATCTAAGACTTGAGGAATGACCTCTGAATTCCTATACCATGGTTTTACGAACAGTCGAAGAGAGTGATTTGGAGGATTGTTCTGGAGTCTACCAGCCTTGGGTAATAAAGAATGCGTCAATAGAAGAGGGCGTGCACGTCATAGGCTTTTTTCAGGAACATCCTACACTACAGAAAACACGTAGTGTCTAGTCAAGTATGTCAGTGCATTGCAAGATCACCACACCACAGAGGAGCTACCAACTAGGCCTATGTGAGTATTCATACCCTGACACCCCTATGAATAAGCAGGATTCGTCACTACGGAATTCGCACCAGCATTAAAATGTTAGCTCTTCTCCTAGGGGTGAAGAACCAGATTCTTGCTCCACTCTGTCTCCCCAAGTTCCTTTAGGGAGTTTGGTTAGGCCTTGATTTTGAAAGGCTAACAATGTTTGAATTGGGATACCATAGTCTTCTTTTGACTGTTTGGTGGTTTGCTGGGTTGATGACCTAGGTTGGGTTGATGACCCAAGATTGATTGTTGGTTTCTGGGTTGATGACCCAGATTTGGTCGATGACCCAGATTCTTTTGGCGCACCTTGGCGCGGGAGTCCGGCAAGGACTAATTTTCCTTTTCCCTTCCCTTTTACAGAGGAAGTTGTTGCTTTTGGCATTGCTGCCACTCTCACTCTCTCACCTTCTCTGTAAATATTCACGAGTAAGAAAGTCAGGAAGAGAATTGGAAGAGCCTTTGAGAAATTCAATTTGAAAATCAAAAGCACTTAAAATTGCTTGCCATCTAGCAAAAATTTGTTTTGATGCCAAATTTTTCATATCTTTTTGTAAAATATCTTTGGCAGATTTGCAATCTACTCTAACCAAAAACTTTTGATTAAGTAAATCAGATTGAAATTTTGAAATACATAAAACTATTGCCAAAATCTCGAATAATTTTGCTGAGCAGAATTCCAATGTTTAGAAGTATATGCAATGATATGCTCTTTTCCTGAAATTCTTTGTTTCAAAATACCGCCATAACCAATGTTAGAAGCATCGGTCTCAACAATTTTGTAGGCAGAAGGATTTGGAAGATAAAGACATGGAAGATTCTTTATCTGAGATTTGATAATTTGAACAACTTTAGTGTGTTCGTCTGTCCAAGGAGGAGGTTCCTTCTTTAGACTGCTGTGCAAAGGTTTGATTATATTACTAAGATTTGGAACAAAATCAGCAACATAATTGAGACATCCTAAAAATCATTGAAGCTGAGTTTTGTCAATTATTTGATCAGGAAACTTGTCCGCAAAATCTATTGCTCTATTGATTGGAATGATAGTTCCTTGGTAAATGTTGTGGCCAAGAAATCTAATTTTTATTTGAAAAAGACTGTCTTTGGTTTTAGACACAGCAAAACCATTTCTTTTGATTACTCCTATGAAGATTTTGACATGTTTGAAGTGTTGATCAATGGATTGAGAGAGGACTAAAACATCATCAATGTAGACGAGTGTAAAGTCTGAATATGGATTGAAAATCTCATTCATAATTCTCTGGAATTCCGAAGGAGCATTTTGAGTCCAAAGGGCATTACATTCCATTCGTAGTGCCCAAAAGGAACAGTGAACGCAGTTTTATAACGATCACTTTCTTTGACTTCTATCTGATAATAACCAGATTTCATGTCAAATTTTGAGAATACTTTAGCCGCATTTAGACGGCTAAGCAAGTCCTTTTTATTAGGAATTGGATACCTTATCCACCTAAGAGCTTGGTTTAAAGGTTTGTAATTGATCACTAAGCGGGGTGTACCTAGCTCGATTTCTGCTTGTTTGTTAACATAAAAAGCTGAACATGACCAGGGAGATTTGCTTTCCCTAATCAATCCTTTTTTCAAAAAATCATTAATCTCCTTTTGGCAATACCTAAGGAGTTCATGATTCATTTGGATGGGTCTAGATTTAGGAGGAATTTGCTTTTCATTGAAATCTTGTTCATAAGGCAAGTCTACAACGTATTTCTTTCTATCCCAAAATGTTGTTGGTAAATCAGAACAGACAGATTTTTGGATTTCATCAGATAGGATCTGAATCCTATTTTTGATGTTTGGTTGTTGTAACTGCAACTTAATATTCTTAAAAGAAATTTCTTCTTTCAAGAAATTGATTTGGTTAATTTTACAATCGAGAAAATTCAGATCTCGAATGATTGGTTTTCTGATGAAAGGGAAAACTATGTCTTTTCCCAAGTGTTGAGTTGTGATTCCATCATGAGTAATGGAAAGAGATAAAAGTGATCTTATGGACGGTGTTCTAAGGATCACTTCATTCTTTAGATTTCTAACTAACAGAAAAGGGGTCTCAACTTGAAGACCTTGATTTTCTATAAAAGCTTTTGACAGCTGTAATTGATTCTAAGTTTAGAACCATTAGCTGCACTTAACTTCTCAGAAGTTTTCTCAAAGTATTTGGTAGGAATTAATGCTTCCTGAATACAATTGGAATCAGCACCTGTATCAAAAAGCGCTGTAGTATCAAGAACAAATTCTCCAATAATAATTTTGATCTTGATGTGGAATTTTTGAATCTTTAATTGATCAACTAAATTCAAGAAAGCATGATCTTCTTCTAGATCTTTGCTATCCTTAACTTTAGCAGGATCATCATGTTCACTTTCCTTGATGATACTTGATTTAGGTTTTTCTTCTAAATCAAAATCATTTGTTTGGGCTTCTGCTAATTGTGATAGAATTAACTTATGAACAGATTGTTCCTGTTTGATCTCTTTAACCTCTTGTTTCAGATTCTTAATCTCTTTTTGGAGATCCTGAATTGTTACGGGTTTTGTTTGTTGAGAAGCTTCAAGCCTTTTAAGGATCTGTTTAAAGTCAAAATGGTCTTTGACAATAACTTTTCCTTTGTTTTTGAAATCCTTTTCCGTTGAGGATTCGATTGAAGACTTAAGCTTATCCAGATATTTTCATCATTCATCTGGATCAGAAATTGAATTAATAACCTCAAAAAGGAGATCTTGTTCCTTAGTTAGGACATTAATTTCTGGAGATGAATCAGAACTAATGCTTCCAATATCATCCTGTTGAATGCGATTGAGGTCTTCAAAAAAATCACCATCTGATTGATCTGAAGAATCTGATTGGATCAAAAGATTATGTGAATCATATTTGAAGTTGACACAGGCAAACACAAGAAGGGGGGTTGAATTGTGTTTGTTAATATTTTCGAAAACAGCCTTTTCAAAAAGATTTTCTCACACAAAAATAAGGAGGCAGAATAAAGCACACAGAAAAGTAGTCTTTTGAAGGATTAACAAATTCAAGTTCAAATCCCCACAGTTAGTATAAACACGTAAAACCAAAGAGATAAGGGATTAGAAGATTTACACAAGATGTTTTATCCTGGTTCACTCTCTTCCAACCAAGAGCTACGTCCAGTCCCTTCTACTTGAAGGATTTTTCCACTATTTTCAGATAGATTACACCAAGTATTCAACACCTCTCCAGGCTCACAAGTATTTCTTTCTTACCAAGCCTCTTCAGGCTCTACCTCTAATAAAGAGTTTTGATTTCTTTGATCTTCTAACTCACTATATGTGAGAGTGTGAAAGTTTAAGATCAGATGAATATTATAGCAATATTCAAACTATAATATTATAGACTTTTGCTTTTTGAATGAATAAGAAAATATTTGCTTCGCAAGAGATTTCTTGAGATTTCTTTGTATGCGCAAGAGAGTCATTTCTTCAAAAGCTTTAGTCTTCTATTTATAGGGTCCTTGATCTTCTCTTCAGAATCATCAACGGTTGTATTTGAAATTCCCGT
The DNA here is from genome assembly GCA_035048595.1 of Echinosophora koreensis. NCBI lineage: Eukaryota > Viridiplantae > Streptophyta > Magnoliopsida > Fabales > Fabaceae > Echinosophora > Echinosophora koreensis. The sequence continues at coordinate 7,687 of JAPCYP010000290.1, forward strand.
TTAGTAATAGAGTCAACCCAGTAAATATCCGTTGAGACTCAGCTGGCTCGAGGCCTTTGTACTGTGAGACAAATTCTTGCATGTAAAAGCACACCTCTGAGCAAAAGCAGCTTGAAAAACAGTTTTGCCTCCTTTGTACAAGTTCCAACTATATCAGCGTAAAAGGTGACAGGGTATACAACGTTTTGCATTGTACTATTCTGCTTTTTGCAAGTCCTTATTTGTACTATGTCTCTCTCAAAGAAACAAGGCAATAAGATAGAAAAGAGAAGAACCATTATAAATAAAATGAATATCAATCATAAGAAATAAATTCGCTTTGGTTCAGATTGGTATAACTGCTTAAAATTCTTCGTCCAACAAACGAAAGCAAAGGCAAGGAAAGTAAGGAGAGTTTTAAGGCTCCGTCCACTGACGTGGCAACCAAAACTTCGTCTACTTAAAACATCGGTCTTGCCAGAACTTGAGACATTTGAAATCTCCGTCCAGTGACGTGGCAATAGAAAACTAAGATTATTATTTGATAGAAGCTCACGTCTATACAAACAGAAATTCTCCGTCTACTGAAAACATTTAAGCGCTCGTCTACTGAAAACATTTAAGCGCTCGTCTACTGACGTGGCACTTGAGTTTAAAGGAGATCCTTGATAGAGTGGACTCGACCACTCTTTCAATATAAAATATTCAATATAAAGTATGTGGACGCGGATTTGCAAAGAGAATAGATTTAACATTTTAACTTATAAGAACAGATAATTCTTTAAGACTAAAGGCACTTGTTAGATTCAAAGCATTAACACTTTGCTACACAAATTTAATTCTCATTGTTAACATCAAAACCTAGAGATTATTTAATCCAAATTATTTGGTTCCAACAATCTCCCCCTTTTTGATGATGACAAAAACTAATTAAATTTATTTTGCAAAGTTGAAGAGAGCTTACAAGGCTCCCCCTAAGACAAAGCAGACATCAGATAAAAGCAGTTAAGGCAGAATAAGCTAAGTCTTATTTGCAATATAATATTGGTTAACAGATCAAGATAGCAGCCTATAAAACATTTAGAATTCAAAGCATTATCGAGGCAAGGTCATGAAAAGAATGTCAAGGCATAGTAACAGCAAGATGAATATATATTGATGCATATGCAGACAACTATGTACTTTTAAAAAATCTCTGTATAATAAAATTTAATCTTTCCTTTCTCCCCCTATTTTGCCATCAGACAAAAAGGAAAAAGGGAGTGGACCATCATTGTCAGCAAACAAAAAAAGAAACAGAGAAGAAAAAGTTTTTAGGTGGAAGGAGGTGGTGGAGGAGGTGGTTGGTTAGGGTGTGGGTTTTGATTCCTCTGAAACTCCAAGATTAGTGCCAGCATCTGATTCATCACTGCATTTGTAGGGGCCAGAGAGTCTTGAACTTGCTTCTGCACCCTTTCTTCGATCTGTTGAGCCATCTGCTCAGTCTTTTCCTCAACTATCTTGCCAACCTTATCATCAACAATTTTCCCAATGATGTCTTCAAGATTGGGTGGCAAGGTAAGTTGTCTTGAGCTCTCAGCAGTGTCAGAGACAGTGTCTTGAGCCTGGGCTGCTGTTCTGACCATAGCAAGAGCTAATGGTTGAGAAGAAGTCTTAGCAGACTCAGCTCCTTGCTTAGCGACACCAGCCTCAGCTGACTGCTTAGCTTGTGCAGATGGAGGTTCAACTAAAGTAGGCTGAGAAGACTGTTGCTCATCAAGTTCAGGGCCTTCTACAATCAACTCTTGGGCTACCTGATCAGAGGAAGATGTTGCTGGAGGTGCAGTGGCAACTATAACAGGTTTCTGAGGTAAATCCTTTGCCCAGTGGATAGGAATAATTTCCTCCACATCCCTGCTGGTAATAGGAAGTCCCCACAGATCTTTGTAGATCATGTGCCTTACTCTGGATAGGCCACATTTTCCTCTGTACTTAGGAATTTCTTTCTTCTCTTCTTGAGTCAAACCAGAAGAAGAAGCTTCCCTGGTGCAGTGGATGATGTGAGACAACCAGAAGTCTGCAGCCTTCATCTCTCCAATTTTCTGCACATCCTCCATATATAGATAGAAGTCAAGCTCGGAGGGATCAAAGAGTTCCTGAGACAAGTCCAGCATGGCAGAGTGAGCTTCAGGCATGACTCCCTTATTTCTTTTGCGCCTCATGTCTTTGTCCTTGTTGAGGTCTATCATGCCAAGCCTTGGACAGATGGGGTAGGGAGCAATGCCTACTCGAGTTTCCTTATTGTGTCTCAGCCATGTAATAGGAACCCAACGTGCAGCTCTTTCAATCTGGAAGTAGATGAAAGAGCTGCACGTTGGGTTCCTATTACATGGCTGAGACACAATAAGGAAACTCGAGTAGGCATTGCTCCCTACCCCATCTGTCCAAGGCTTGGCATGATAGACCTCAACAAGGACAAAGACATGAGGCGCAAAAGAAATAAGGGAGTCATGCCTGAAGCTCACTCTGCCATGCTGGACTTGTCTCAGGAACTCTTTGATCCCTCCGAGCTTGACTTCTATCTATATATGGAGGATGTGCAGAAAATTGGAGAGATGAAGGCTGCAGACTTCTGGTTGTCTCACATCATCCACTGCACCAGGGAAGCTTCTTCTTCTGGTTTGACTCAAGAAGAGAAGAAAGAAATTCCTAAGTACAGAGGAAAATGTGGCCTATCCAGAGTAAGGCACATGATCTACAAAGATCTGTGGGGACTTCCTATTACCAGCAGGGATGTGGAGGAAATTATTCCTATCCACTGGGCAAAGGATTTACCTCAGAAACCTGTTATAGTTGCCACTGCACCTCCAGCAACATCTTCCTCTGATCAGGTAGCCCAAGAGTTGATTGTAGAAGGCCCTGAACTTGATGAGCAACAGTCTTCTCAGCCTACTTTAGTTGAACCTCCATCTGCACAAGCTAAGCAGTCAGCTGAGGCTGGTGTCGCTAAGCAAGGAGCTGAGTCTGCTAAGACTTCTTCTCAACCATTAGCTCTTGCTATGGTCAGAACAGCAGCCCAGGCTCAAGACACTGTCTCTGACACTGCTGAGAGCTCAAGACAACTTACCTTGCCACCCAATCTTGAAGACATCATTGGGAAAATTGTTGATGATAAGGTTGGCAAGATAGTTGAGGAAAAGACTGAGCAGATGGCTCAACAGATCGAAGAAAGGGTGCAGAAGCAAGTTCAAGACTCTCTGGCCCCTACAAATGCAGTGATGAATCAGATGCTGGCACTAATCTTGGAGTTTCAGAGGAATCAAAACCCACACCCTAACCAACCACCTCCTCCACCACCTCCTTCCACCTAAAAACTTTTTCTTCTCTGTTTCTTTTTTTTTGTTTGCTGACAATGATGGTCCACTCCCTTTTTCCTTTTTGTCTGATGACAAAATAGGGGGAGAAAGGAAAGATTAAATTTTATTATACAGAGATTTTTTAAAAGTACATAGTTGTCTGCATATGCATAAATATATATTCATCTTGCTGTTACTATGCCTTGACATTCTTTTCATGACCTTGCCTCGATAATGCTTTGAATTCTAAATGTTTTATAGGCTGCTATCTTGATCTGTTAACCAATATTATATTGCAAATAAGACTTAGCTTATTCTGCCTTAACTGCTTTTATCTGATGTCTGCTTTGTCTTAGGGGGAGCCTTGTAAGCTCTCTTCAACTTTGCAAAATAAATTTAATTAGTTTTTGTCATCATCAAAAAGGGGGAGATTGTTGGAACCAAAATAATTTGGATTAAATAATCTCTAGGTTTTGATGTTAACAATGAGAATTAAATTTGTGTAGCAAAGTGTTAATGCTTTGAATCTAACAAGTGCCTTTAGTCTTAAAGAATTATCTGTTCTTATAAGTTAAAATGTTAAATCTATTCTCTTTGCAAATCCGCGTCCACATACTTTATATTGAATATTTTATATTGAAAGAGTGGTCGAGTCCACTCTATCAAGGATCTCCTTTAAACTCAAGTGCCACGTCAGTAGACGAGCGCTTAAATGTTTTCAGTAGACGAGCGCTTAAATGTTTTCAGTAGACGGAGAATTTCTGTTTGTATAGACGTGAGCTTCTATCAAATAATAATCTTAGTTTTCTATTGCCACGTCACTGGACGGAGATTTCAAATGTCTCAAGTTCTGGCAAGACCGATGTTTTAAGTAGACGAAGTTTTGGTTGCCACGTCAGTGGACGGAGCCTTAAAACTCTCCTTACTTTCCTTGCCTTTGCTTTCGTTTGTTGGACGAAGAATTTTAAGCAGTTATACCAATCTGAACCAAAGCGAATTTATTTCTTATGATTGATATTCATTTTATTTATAATGGTTCTTCTCTTTTTCTATCTTATTGCCTTGTTTCTTTGAGAGAGACATAGTACAAATAAGGACTTGCAAAAAGCAGAATAGTACAATGCAAAACGTTGTATACCCTGTCACCTTTTACGCTGATATAGTTGGAACTTGTACAAAGGAGGCAAAACTGTTTTTCAAGCTGCTTTTGCTCAGAGGTGTGCTTTTACATGCAAGAATTTGTCTCACAGTACAAAGGCCTCGAGCCAGCTGAGTCTCAACGGATATTTACTGGGTTGACTCTATTACTAAACGGGAATTTCAAATACAACCGTTGATGATTCTGAAGAGAAGATCAAGGACCCTATAAATAGAAGACTAAAGCTTTTGAAGAAATGACTCTCTTGCGCATACAAAGAAATCTCAAGAAATCTCTTGCGAAGCAAATATTTTTCTTATTCATTCAAAAAGCAAAAGTCTATAATATTATAGTTTGAATATTGCTATAATATTCATCTGATCTTAAACTTTCACACTCTCACATATAGTGAGTTAGAAGATCAAAGAAATCAAAACTCTTTATTAGAGGTAGAGCCTGAAGAGGCTTGGTAAGAAAGAAATACTTGTGAGCCTGGAGAGGTGTTGAATACTTGGTGTAATCTATCTGAAAATAGTGGAAAAATCCTTCAAGTAGAAGGGACTGGACGTAGCTCTTGGTTGGAAGAGAGTGAACCAGGATAAAACATCTTGTGTAAATCTTCTAATCCCTTATCTCTTTGGTTTTACGTGTTTATACTAACTGTGGGGATTTGAACTTGAATTTGTTAATCCTTCAAAAGACTACTTTTCTGTGTGCTTTATTCTGCCTCCTTATTTTTGTGTGAGAAAATCTTTTTGAAAAGGCTGTTTTCGAAAAATATTAACAAACACAATTCAACCCCCCCTTCTTGTGTTTGCCTGTGTCAACTTCAAATATGATTCACATAATCTTTTGATCCAATCAGATTCTTCAGATCAATCAGATGGTGATTTTTTTGAAGACCTCAATCGCATTCAACAGGATGATATTGGAAGCATTAGTTCTGATTCATCTCCAGAAATTAATGTCCTAACTAAGGAACAAGATCTCCTTTTTGAGGTTATTAATTCAATTTCTGATCCAGATGAATGATGAAAATATCTGGATAAGCTTAAGTCTTCAATCGAATCCTCAACGGAAAAGGATTTCAAAAACAAAGGAAAAGTTATTGTCAAAGACCATTTTGACTTTAAACAGATCCTTAAAAGGCTTGAAGCTTCTCAACAAACAAAACCCGTAACAATTCAGGATCTCCAAAAAGAGATTAAGAATCTGAAACAAGAGGTTAAAGAGATCAAACAGGAACAATCTGTTCATAAGTTAATTCTATCACAATTAGCAGAAGCCCAAACAAATGATTTTGATTTAGAAGAAAAACCTAAATCAAGTATCATCAAGGAAAGTGAACATGATGATCCTGCTAAAGTTAAGGATAGCAAAGATCTAGAAGAAGATCATGCTTTCTTGAATTTAGTTGATCAATTAAAGATTCAAAAATTCCACATCAAGATCAAAATTATTATTGGAGAATTTGTTCTTGATACTACAGCGCTTTTTGATACAGGTGCTGATTCCAATTGTATTCAGGAAGCATTAATTCCTACCAAATACTTTGAGAAAACTTCTGAGAAGTTAAGTGCAGCTAATGGTTCTAAACTTAGAATCAATTACAAGCTGTCAAAAGCTTTTATAGAAAATCAAGGTCTTCAAGTTGAGACCCCTTTTCTGTTAGTTAGAAATCTAAAGAATGAAGTGATCCTTAGAACACCGTCCATAAGATCACTTTTATCTCTTTCCATTACTCATGATGGAATCACAACTCAACACTTGGGAAAAGACATAGTTTTCCCTTTCATCAGAAAACCAATCATTCGAGATCTGAATTTTCTCGATTGTAAAATTAACCAAATCAATTTCTTGAAAGAAGAAATTTCTTTTAAGAATATTAAGTTGCAGTTACAACAACCAAACATCAAAAATAGGATTCAGATCCTATCTGATGAAATCCAAAAATCTGTCTGTTCTGATTTACCAACAACATTTTGGGATAGAAAGAAATACGTTGTAGACTTGCCTTATGAACAAGATTTCAATGAAAAGCAAATTCCTCCTAAATCTAGACCCATCCAAATGAATCATGAACTCCTTAGGTATTGCCAAAAGGAGATTAATGATTTTTTGAAAAAAGGATTGATTAGGGAAAGCAAATCTCCCTGGTCATGTTCAGCTTTTTATGTTAACAAACAAGCAGAAATCGAGCTAGGTACACCCCGCTTAGTGATCAATTACAAACCTTTAAACCAAGCTCTTAGGTGGATAAGGTATCCAATTCCTAATAAAAAGGACTTGCTTAGCCGTCTAAATGCGGCTAAAGTATTCTCAAAATTTGACATGAAATCTGGTTATTATCAGATAGAAGTCAAAGAAAGTGATCGTTATAAAACTGCGTTCACTGTTCCTTTTGGGCACTACGAATGGAATGTAATGCCCTTTGGACTCAAAAATGCTCCTTCGGAATTCCAGAGAATTATGAATGAGATTTTCAATCCATATTCAGACTTTACACTCGTCTACATTGATGATGTTTTAGTCCTCTCTCAATCCATTGATCAACACTTCAAACATGTCAAAATCTTCATAGGAGTAATCAAAAGAAATGGTTTTGCTGTGTCTAAAACCAAAGACAGTCTTTTTCAAATAAAAATTAGATTTCTTGGCCACAACATTTACCAAGGAACTATCATTCCAATCAATAGAGCAATAGATTTTGCGGACAAGTTTCCTGATCAAATAATTGACAAAACTCAGCTTCAATGATTTTTAGGATGTCTCAATTATGTTGCTGATTTTGTTCCAAATCTTAGTAATATAATCAAACCTTTGCACAGCAGTCTAAAGAAGGAACCTCCTCCTTGGACAGACGAACACACTAAAGTTGTTCAAATTATCAAATCTCAGATAAAGAATCTTCCATGTCTTTATCTTCCAAATCCTTCTGCCTACAAAATTGTTGAGACCGATGCTTCTAACATTGGTTATGGCGGTATTTTGAAACAAAGAATTTCAGGAAAAGAGCATATCATTGCATATACTTCTAAACATTGGAATTCTGCTCAGCAAAATTATTCGAGATTTTGGCAATAGTTTTATGTATTTCAAAATTTCAATCTGATTTACTTAATCAAAAGTTTTTGGTTAGAGTAGATTGCAAATCTGCCAAAGATATTTTACAAAAAGATATGAAAAATTTGGCATCAAAACAAATTTTTGCTAGATGGCAAGCAATTTTAAGTGCTTTTGATTTTCAAATTGAATTTCTCAAAGGCTCTTCCAATTCTCTTCCTGACTTTCTTACTCGTGAATATTTACAGAGAAGGTGAGAGAGTGAGAGTGGCAGCAATGCCAAAAGCAACAACTTCCTCTGTAAAAGGGAAGGGAAAAGGAAAATTAGTCCTTGCCGGACTCCCGCGCCAAGGTGCGCCAAAAGAATCTGGGTCATCGACCAAATCTGGGTCATCAACCCAGAAACCAACAATCAATCTTGGGTCATCAACCCAACCTAGGTCATCAACCCAGCAAACCACCAAACAGTCAAAAGAAGACTATGGTATCCCAATTCAAACATTGTTAGCCTTTCAAAATCAAGGCCTAACCAAACTCCCTAAAGGAACTTGGGGAGACAGAGTGGAGCAAGAATCTGGTTCTTCACCCCTAGGAGAAGAGCTAACATTTTAATGCTGGTGCGAATTCCGTAGTGACGAATCCTGCTTATTCATAGGGGGTGTCAGGGTATGAAATACTCACATAGGCCTAGTTGGTAGCTCCTCTGTGGTGTGGTGATCTTGCAATGCACTGACATACTTGACTAGACACTACGTGTTTTCTGGTAGTGTAGGATGTTCCTGAAAAAGCCTATGACGTGCACGCCCTCTTCTATTGACGCATTCTTTATTACCCAAGGCTGGTAGACTCCAGAACAATCCTCCAAATCACTCTCTTCGACTGTTCGTAAAACCATGGTATAGGAATTCAGAGGTCATTCCTCAAGTCTTAGATGTCTTCTATCTAGGAAAACGCGGTGCTGTAGTCATGTTTCTGTGAAACATTATTGTTTTGTTATGTGTGTAGATATGATTGATAATTGTTAATTATACGTACCTGAGAGTCGTACCACTGCATGTCTGCCTTATGTGTAAGATGAATGGAAATCTCACCTCCTTATTTTTATATTGCCTATGTCGGCTGGCTATGTGCCTTCTGTATTCTTTTGAGAAGATTGAGACGTCAAGATGTCGCTTGGCTGACGCATCGTAGATATTGAGGTTCGACCTTGCGGATGCTATGGTGGAATTTCTAGTGGACGTCTTTTCATACTGTCAATGGTGCGTAGCCCATGTTTTTTCTCTTGGAAGAGGAAAGGGTTTGGTTCGAGAGTTACTGTTGTAGTAACTCCAGTAGAGTCTTTTGTGACGACGTCGGTAGTGAACTCAAATAGAGTTTTAACTAGATCTCGTCAGTAGGGTTTGTCCTTCTCACGATGAACGAGAAAGGATGGTCTTTTATGTTTTAGTTTGGCTAGCTGGGTATGTTTGGGAGTTAATGTAACTATCTATGGAGCTATGACTCCAAGTATCTCATATTTTAGGAGCTGCGTCTCCACAGCTTTATGTTGAGTCTGTACATTCTATGATTTCTGTTTATGTGTCGGGTTGGGCATTATGTAAATGATTTAAGAACTTATGACCCTAAATGTGATAATGGAATATTTTATTATCCATTCATGTAAAACAAAGTAGTTATATTACGACTTGCGAAAACAGAAAAAAATTACCCCATTCTTTTATAGCAAATTTTAATTAACCTACTTTTCGGCCGTAAAATGTCACTTACGATGTAGTGCCCAAGAAGGGTGTTACATTATTGGTATTAGAGCTGGCCGAGTCTTTTGGGCTTTGGGATTTAGGTCTGTTGTCGTCTTTGTTGTGTTTTCTCTGGTTGTGACTTGTGTTGTTTTGTGTTTTGTTTCAATAAAGAACCAAATGTTTGGAAGGATAATGACGTTAGTCTATCCTTGGCTGTTTTTATGTTCTTCATAACGTTGTTTCGAAAGGATACAAAATTGTTTGTTGATCTTTTCATTATTGTTCCTAAGGAGGAATAATATTGAATAGATTATGATGTATTGTTTTCTTCCTAGTTCTGACTACCGCGCTTTTATAGAAAATCATGGTTAGTTCGGGAACGAGTAGATATGATTCTGCAATTAAAGATCCCGAAGATATGGTTGTAGCTGTACAAGTCTTGAGAGAACTAACATCAACTGTGGCACGTCATAACGAGGAAATTGCTAAGAGGCGAGGACTAGTTGAGTTCTGTTGTAGTAATCCACCTCAATTTGATGGTGAGCTTAAATCGGAGAAAGCTGAGTTTTGGATTACGAAAATAGAAAGGAACTTTCAAACTATGGAGTACCTTGATCATTGGAAGGTAGCTAGTGCAACATTTCTATTGATAGGAGATGCTGGATTTTGGTGGAGAGAAACTTGCCAGCTGTTAGTAGTAAGATAAGAAGCGATCACTTGGAATGCGTTTCGAAGCAAATTTCTGGAGAAGTATGCTTCCACTGAAGTGAGTTCCTGCAGCATGGACAAGAGGACATGACTATCAGTGAGTATGCCGCTGAGTTGGAAGAGCTGATTAAGTTCAAGGATTTGTATTTAAAGAATTACGAGGAAGTGCGAAAGTGTAAGAAATTAGAGGAAAATCTAAAGGTTGAAATGAGGAAGACAATCTTGTCATTGAAACTACTGCAGTTTCCGAACTTGATGGATAAGTGTCGAGTTCCTCGAGATCTAGAAGTGAGTAAAGGAAGAAAGAGAAGCTTTGGATCTTTCCAAGAGAAACCGTACGCAAGGCCAACGTCGACACCACAAAAAGGGAAGCGGATTAGTAGTAAAGGTTATGGATCGTCTAAGAAGTCTTTACCGAAGTGCATGAAGTGTGGCATGAGTGATGTTACAAAGAGCTGCAAGATTCAGGGCATCATTTGTTTTAAGTGTGGACAGTCGGGACATGTCGCTAGAGTATGCGGAAAACCTAAGGATGTACCTTATGGAGACAACATGTGAGCCGAGAGACCATGGACAAGGATTCGATGAAAGAACACTGTGCAAGAGGAGGTAGTTCACCAAAATTTAAAGTTTGAATACATTGGTAGTTGTTAACGGGTAGAATCTTGACAATAAGTAGGAATGAAATATCTTTAAGTGAAATGTGTCATAGAAAGTAGACTTTTGATTGTGCTGTTAATTCAGTGGAGAATCATTCTTGATTTTCTATGGATGTGTAAAATACTCTGTGTATTTATCTACATACCACCTATGTTGTCGCCAACATGTTTCTGAGTTGGTTGAGTTTTATTGTCGCATCTTTTGTTGTCTAAGTTTTTTGCAGAACAATCAGAATTGCATTCCTATATTATTCATTAATGCAATTACCTTTATAGTTTCTTGGTAACTCATCCTGGTTGGGAAATCTGCTCGGATATTTCCTTATTCCTGAAAATTGAGTTTTGTAAACTTGACTATTTGCTTTTTCCGCAAATGAGTACAATTTCAAATAGAATGATCTTTTGCGGATCATATCTTGTTGCCCTTGTGGGTGAAACGTTATAAATTTTATGGCAGCTGAAATTTTGACAATTCACGGCATGAATCAGAGTTACCTCGAGTGAGGGAACTCACAAAAATTTATTGTTGCTTTCTTAAAGACCAAGATAAGTTTTGATTTAAAATCTAGACTCTTGGAAATTAAGAAAATGATCATCTTCAAAATTTTGTCTTTTGAAGGAAATTCTTGTTGAGGAAGGAACTTTATTAGGGTCACGTTTGTAAATATGTGGTTGTACAACTTATTTTTACATTCAGGAACCTATTAAAGAGACTTTTTGCATAAAGAATATTCTCTGTTTTTCTATTCATTCTACTTTATTTATTCTTGAAAGAGTAAAGTCTATAGATTATTTTCTCTTCTTGAAAATTATTTGTTCAAATTCTGAGTTCTTATTTACCATCGGTGTGTTAGAATCGCCACCGTAAATGGGAGTCAAAGTTTTGAATCATTCAAATTTCCAAATCTATCGGAAATTCATGTATTTCATTCTATTGACATTCAAATTATTTGAGTGTGCTTCGAGTCTTGAGAGTTTCAAAAAGGGATTTACCTGATTTGTTTTATCAGGTGGCTTAGTGAATACAGTATAAGTCAGAGCGACAGTCTAATCTATGAAATACTTCACGTCATGTTCCGAGAAACGTGACTGTTACGCAATCGGAACATGTGATAGAGGGTTGATATCCGTGTTCGTTTTCCTTAAACGAGTTAATTTCAGGGACGAAATTCTTTTTAGAGGGGTAGTATTGTAACACCCCGACTTTTACTGTCCTTTAATATCGGTAAATATATACATATATTTGTTTATATTTTATCTGAGACCTAGGAAATGAATTTGAATAAAACAAAATCATATTTATACTCAACTTTATCATAGAAAGTTACGGTGAAATTTTAGGTTTAAAATTCAGACGAAACCCGGTCTGCGTTTTAACTAACAGTAAGATTTTACTGATCAGAAAACCTAGTTTTGACCCTAGAACGAAACCGTTTAGATTTTTATGTGATTTCCAACCATAGTGGTTATTTTGAAAATTTTCAAAATAAATAGGTTATTATACGATAATCGGGCAAGTACTCGACGATTAGGATTGACGGAATCAAGAATGGAGGTGCAGAGACAAAACCCGACCCCGGGTGGATGAGCACAATGAGTCATCTATGATGACTCATGGTGGTGAGTCATAGGGGTGACTCACCTAGCATTTATGAGGCATAATGATGACACCAAAATATCATGATATTTATTCTAGTGAAAAGACCAAAATGCCCTTGGACTTTAAGTAAAATTCCAAGAGTGTCCCTAAGTGAATTTTTTACCAAAATACCCTCTAAACCCTCTTAATTTCGTGCAGCCCCTCCATTAAATCAAACTCATTTCATTTTGCTTTTGTTTCATCATTTTCCCTCTCAAAAACCAAAATCGGGTAAAAGACGGAGCTGAATACGGGATTTTCGAGAACCGCTAAGGGATTGGATCGATGAGTCATGGATGACTCATAATATGTGGCCCAAAATCATCCACACCTCCCTTTATTCTCCACCAAGTATTTTAACCAAACCATGATTACAAATTAACTATAGTTAGGTTATTATAACCATAGTTAAGTTATTATATTATTTTCTAAACTTAACCTATGTCAATTAACTTAAATTTGGTTCATTTTAACATTAAACAACTCACTGCCACACTCAATTTCATGGCTGCCAAACCACTCACACACTTAGACATTTCATTCTCTTCCTAAGTCATATTCTTCACCAAAAACACCAAGAACATCACAGTGTTCTTGCTTAGTTCATCATAGTTCTTCATTTTATTCTCAAGTTCTTGATCGAACCTCTTCATTACAAGGTGAGGAATCCCTTCCTCGTCATCTTAGCTTCATTAATCATGCATCAAATCTTCACTTTCATCAACTTTTCACAAATCTCCATTTCTAGATCTAGAACTTCAAATAACTCTAGAAAATTGTAGAAAAATCATAAAAATGTGAAACCAATTTCTATGATCTTCATATGACTCCTATTTTCATCATCCAAGAGCTTGAAAAATTTAGAGATCCCTAGCTATTTCTTCTTGACTTGGCCGAACCTATGCTCAAATGGGTTTAGGTGATTTCCTTCATTCTTTAACTTGTTTTTATGTTGGTTGTTCATGGCTAGGTTTTGGTGGACAAAATCGTGGCCTACCTTGCTTGGTTTAGCTTGTGTTTGTTTGATCTTCAAGTGGTCTACAAGAGGTATGGGGGAGATTACCACTATCCTACCTTAATGTAGATATGTATATGGTTTATATTGTTTTTATGTTGTCTAGAAACCCTAAAAGTGTATGTGATCCTCTAAGAGGACTTGGGGTAATAATTATATGGTGTATGTTGTGTGATGAAAATTCATGATTAATATGCTTAATATGTTTACAAGCTCATGCCATGATTTATTGTATTTATATATGAATACGTATGATTGTTTGTGACCTTGATTGATGAAGAGAAAATATTCATTTGTGATGGTCGTCATGGTTCAGCCATGATGAGAAAATTGGTATGAAAAGCTTAATGATTAAAATCATGAAATCTTATGAGTATTTCAAGTTTTTAAAGAATAACAAAACCAAGAAAAATCACTAAGTTGCAAAACTGTCTTTAGGACAGTATACACTGCCTTGTCCTATTTTTTTTAGGACTGTCTTATCCTATTTTAAATTATCCAACATTGGTTTGAATTGGATTGGTTAATTATATTGAAAGTTATGGATTTTTAAAGAAATAAGGACTAATATGCAATTACTGAGAATTTCAGGGACTGTTCTGAAAACTATATTTTTAAGTATGGTGGTTGTAGTCCTTAATGATATAAGACTATAGAAATTGGTTTGAAGTTATTTGGATTTATATATAAAAAGATATAAGCTTTTTAGTAAACAAGGACCTATTTGCAAATATTGAAAATATTGGACAGAAACGTCATTTCTGTAATTTTCATGGTAACTGAAAAATATTTCTAAAGGAGTTGGTTTGGTGTGATTTGAAGTTATAAATAAAAAGTAATAAGGTTTTGAGTGGATAAGGACCTTTTTGTAATTATCGAAAGTTTAGGGACTAAACTGTAATTTTCGAAAATAAATGTAATTGGATAGTTAGAAACTGTTTTTCATGCCTATCAAACTGTTCTAAAACTCCAAAATGAGTTTTGGACTATTAGAGTGTAAAATCGTTGAAAAATGATTTACGCGATTTACAAAATTAACGACGTTCGGTCAAATTCTTAGAAATTTTGTATAATGGAGCTTTTGATGAAAAATCAGTGTTTCAACATTTTCATGTGAGTATTATAACCTAGGAGAGTAATAGATTTGAGGTGAAGAACCATATTTTCAAAAGTGTGGCTTTTGGGCCTAAAACCAGTAAAAAGCGGTGAAACCGTTGTCAAACATTTTAAAGATTTTTGAGAAAACAATGTAGAGTTTGAAATCAGTATTTTAATACTTTAACATAAGTATGGTAACTTAGGAAAGTGAAGGATTTGAGAAAAATAATTATATTTGTGAAAATATGGAATTGAAGTTGAAATACAGTAAAAGGCGGTAAAACGGTATTTTAAGAATTTCGATGTTTTTCAAGAAACTGTTTTTAGGAATTTAGTACTTATATACTTTGATGGAATCTGATTTTAAAATGGTTCGGTTTTAACCAAAGGTTTTAGTTTTAAGACAAAAGAGAATTTTAGTCTTCAAAGACTAGTATTTACATTAAAGATCAAAACCTAAGTCATGAATGACTTGGTGAAAATATGAACTTAATGATTTATGACTTATGGTGAAGCAAGACCTTATGTCATAAAGTATAGATAATTCATTATCCATATTCCATAAAATTTAATGGACTTAGAATGATTTGTTTTCTTGGAAGCCAAAGAAAAAGGCTCAATTAGAAAAGTACAGAGAAATAAATAATTGGACTTGTGTTCCAATCTCATAATGCGTTAGGACTTCTAATCAAGGGTTTTAAGATATCTTTACACAAAGATGAAAGGTTACTTGAGAACTTCCTCTCGATGTTAAGAACATCTAGCATCTGAAAAAGCACGTTGAAAGAATTCCGATGGAATGAAGATGTCATCCGATGGCAAGACAAGAAGAACGCATTTTCCGGCAATTTTGCCTAAACACATAGTGAAACTATGTTCTGTAAGGCCGTTGTGCCTAGGAGAAGAGCTAACACTTTAATGCGGGTGCGAATTCCGTAATGGCGAATCCTGCTTATTCATAGTGGGTGTCGAGGTATGAAATACTCACATAGGCCCAGTTGGTAGCTCCTCTGTGGCGTGGTGATCTTGCAATGCACCGACATACTCGACTAGACACTACGTGTTTTCTGGTAGTGTAGGATGTTCCCGAAAAAGCCTATGACGTGCATGCCCTCTTCTATTGATGCATTCTTTATTACCCAAGGCTGGTAGACTCCGGATCAATCCTCCAAACCACTCTCTCTGACTGTTCGTAAAACCATGGTATAGGAATTCAAAGGTCATTCCTCAAGTCTTAGATGTCTTCTATCTAGGAAAACGCGGTGCTGTAGTCATGTTTCTGTGAAACATTATTGTTTTGTTATGTGTGTAGATATGATTGATAATTGTTAATTGTACGTACCTGAGAGTCGTACCACTGCATGTCTGCCTTATGTGTAAGATAAATGGAAATCTCACCTCCTTATTTTTATATTGCCTATGTCGGCTGGCTATGTGCCTTCTGTATTCTTTTGAGAAGATTGAGACGTCAAGATGTCGCTTGGCTGACGCATCGTAGATATTGAGGTTCGACCTTGCGGATGCTATGGTGGAATTTCTAGTGGACGTCTTTTCATACTGTCGATGGTTCGTAGCCCATGTTTTTCCTCTTGGAAGAAGAAAGGGTTTGGTTCGAGAGTTACTGTTGTAGTAACTCCAGTAGAGTCTTTTGTGACGACGTCGGTAGTGAACTCAAATAGAGTTTCCACTAGATCTCGTCAGTAGGGTTTGTCCTTCTCAGGATGAAAGAGAAAGGATGGTCTTTTATGTTTTAGTTTGGTCAGCTGGGTATGTTTGGGAGTTAATGTAACTGTCTATGGAGCTGTGACTCCAAGTATCTTATATTTTAGGAGCTGCGTCTCCACAGCTTTATGTTGAGTCTGTACATTCTATGATTTCTGTTTATGTGTCGGGTTGGGCATTATGTCAATGATTTAAGAACTTATGACCCTAAATGTGATAATGGAATATTTTATTATCCATTCATGTAAAACAAAGTAGTTATATTACGACTTTCGAAAACGGAAAAAAATTACCCCGTTCTTTTATAGCAAATTTTAATTAACCAACTTTTCGGCCTTAAAATGTCACTTACGATGTAGTGCCCGAGAAGGGTGTTACAGATAACCTCAACAATCATATATCAAAATAAATATCTCAATTAGGCACTTCTGAAAACATGTATCATGTACCCCCACATACAACCATAATTCATCATGTATCAATACTTTGAATTTCTAAGCACAAAATGATCATCCAACATGTCATCATTTTCCAAACATCTCCATTTATTAAAATAATATATAAATTAATAGCCAATAATCAAATATTCCCAATAATTCTAGGCAAGTCAACATATATCAAACAGCACATCATGAATAGTCAAACAGACAAACCATTGAGTAGTCTCCAATGTGATATTGATATTGTCCTTTAATCGCTCCTTAATAGGGTTTAGGTTGCCCTACGCCATTATTGAAATAAATGCCACTTCGCAGTTTTAGACGTTAGATGGCTTCTTTCCCCCACCTGAGATGTCGTACGATGATTTGAACGTAACGAAACCAACAATGCCCTTCCCCTCTCGATTATGCCACGCATAGTTCTAGAGTCCCCGAGCCTCCGGAAAAACACCTGAATACCATATTACATAGCTTACATTACAAGGAACCCTAATATGAAATCAGAATTGAAACTGATAACTGAAACGAAAGATAAGTAGAATACCGACACCGATGGCATTTCGACATAAAAAGGGTAAGAATTACCTTCACTTAGAGAGAAAAGAAAGGTAGGATAGTGAAGACACGTTGCCACGATCACAATGACGTACTCAGAATTGCGTCGGGACGATCGATCGAGTCGATAATGGAGTCGAGACTCTTTTCTCTCTAACACTTGCACTCCATAACTCTCTAACTCTCTTTTCTATCTTCTCTGTGTTTTGTATTCTGTTTTCAACTTGGTTCACTTAAGTCCTTTTATTTTTTCAAAATCATGAGCCAACGCTTGAGCACTGGAACCCTAGCGCTTGAGCGCTCCAATGCTTGAGCGTTGGATCCTCCACCCTTGAGCGTTGGAGGTATGTAGCACCACCACGCATGCAACCAATCAGGTGATGCCATGTGGGCCACCTTGTGACACGTGGAGTCAACGCCAAAGTTGGTCTGGTTGTACTCCATGCTCGAGCGTTGGGTATGCCATGCTCGAGCATTGACCGCTGGCCAGGAAACCATTTTTCATATTTCGTCGTGTTCTGGGTCTGTTCGACGTCCGATTGATCTCAAATTTGAGATATAAACTCTTTGAGCCCCTATGAACACTCTAAAACCCTCAAAAATGCCTAATCTCTTTCTTAAATCTAAATTTCTTATTTCATACACTTACGCCATTTTAAGCAATATACTGAAACCCTGGGTTATACTTACATCCGATTTCACTCTGGTTGGTTGCGTACTTTCCATGCAAAGGTTCCTAGACCTTTATCAACATATTATTCCTCTAATCCAAGTCTTAAACCTCATCATCATACGTAAAACAAATCATAACAACACGGCTGTTATACACATGGTGTTGTTCACAACCATATGGGTGGAACACACGTGGTTAGACTATCTGATTACGGATATCAGATGTCACGGGTCAGTTCCCTAACGGGAATGAGGATACTTTTATATTGTGCAGCTATTCCCTATCAGGAATGGGGAATAGTGTTATTCTCTAAATGAGCACCCTAACAGGAATAGGGGTGTGCACCGACATTTATGTATGAGCCGCTTGGACGACTGACTGACATCCCTAACTGGAATGGGGGATGGTGACAGGATTGTAGGTGGCCACGTCAGCATACAGGGGCTTAGCTGCATGAGAGTAAAGGGTACATGATGATATTATGTTTCGAGGATGATTGTTACCTATATATGCTGCATGTCTTTGTTATTATTGTATCTTATGCTATGTATTCCTTTTCCGTATATGATGATAGCATAGTTTCTGTTGACAAGTGACTCCAAACACAAGAGGGGGGTGAATTGTGTTTTTCAAAAACTTTGGCAAATATAAAACTTTTTCTTTTGAATATATTTTGAAAAACAACTTTGTTAAATACGCGTGCAATTAAAAGCGTTTTGCAAAAGATAAAGCAGAAATAAAAAGATAAGGGATGAGAAAAGAACACAGCGATATATCCTGGTTCGGCCACAAACTACCCACGTGGCCTACGTCCAGTCCCCAAGGCAGTACCACCAAGGGTTTTCAATCAACTCTAGTTTTTAAATAGGATCAACTAGAACCTTTACAATACAGAGAACTCCTCACAGACCAGGGATATCACCTCCCCCAGTGAAAGAGCCTCAAGACAATAACCCAAGAGATATCACCTCTCTTGTCAACCAGAAGGAATATCACCTCCCTTGTAAACACTTGGAAATCACATCCAAGAACACCCCAAGAGATATCACCTCTCTTGTAAACTAGGTGTAGAAAAGAAATGTTTGAGTCACACGACTCTTACCAACAATATGCACTCTTAATAGTGCTGATAAACAAATTGAAGAGCAAATACAATAACACCTATATGGTGTATAGAATACTCAATATAATATGGTCAAGTGAAAGTGCAAGAGAAAAGTAGTATAAAGAAAATTGATCAGAGTTTTAGCACAGTATATAATAGTAGTGTATTGTATGTTGAGGCAAGGCAGCCTAAACTCCTATTTATAGAAAACAGGTGATGGTTCACAATGAAATTAGGTCAAGCCTCTTGAAGTTCATTTTTGGCGAATCATAATCGATTATCACAAGACCATAATCGATTATTTAATTAAAAACTCAGGAAGCGCGCGCTGACAGAAAGGTCATAATCGATTACACTAATCGATTACCAGTCCACTGACTTTCACATAAAAAGCCATAATCGATTACATAATCGATTACGGGGTTTCTGTTTGAAGCTCGTTGAAAGCCATTAAGGACATAATCGATTATACAAAAACCATAATCGATTATACTTATTCAAATTTTAAACTCAACGGCTTTAATGTCATAATTACTCATTAACGCTAATTAAAGTCATTTAATCTCGACTCATAATCGACTATTGGATTACCATAATCGATTATGGCACGTATAAATTTGAATTTGAAAAACTTGACAATTAAGAAATTGATTGCTCATTAAGTACCAATTAATTGTCATTTTTAATCCCTTTAAAGCAGATGATAAATTCTTTTAAGCATATGTTAAATGTGTGAGTGTGAGACCAATATTAAAATGAGAACTCTACTTACCATTTACACACATTTTCTAAAACACACAATACAAATACTGAAATGCCCATTTTGCCCATTGTGCTTGCTTGCTTTATACTTTCCGCTTTTTGCACTTTAGTCCTTCTGGACCTTTTCATTTTGTCATTCATCAAAACAAAAGTACCTGTCAAGGCATATATTCACAGTTTCTTGTCTCCCTATCCCTTTCTGTGTATGTTTTGCTACCAGTACGTGACATAGAGCAAATTGATAGAGATGCCGCACCTTCATCACCCGTGGATGACGGAGCCTACCGGGGTCCCAATGATGGGGACCATTGAGTTGGAGTTCCACGACGAGAGAGGGTGGAGACTGGACCTGAGACAC
Source organism: Echinosophora koreensis (assembly GCA_035048595.1). Lineage (NCBI taxonomy): Eukaryota > Viridiplantae > Streptophyta > Magnoliopsida > Fabales > Fabaceae > Echinosophora > Echinosophora koreensis. The sequence continues at coordinate 27,675 of JAPCYP010000290.1, forward strand.
TTATCTCTCTGTGTTTACGGGCCCAGTGACAGCATGTATGAGGTTCGGGGAGGCGCCTTACTCTTGCTTCATTGTAGCCTTCCGTCTTGGTTGGTTCTTTCCTTTGCATATGTTTTGGCATCCACCGCCCAGACCACAGCTGCACCCAATGGCAGGCCAGAGTTCTGAGGTCGTAGGGCCAGTCAGAGCAGTCACCCGAGGTAGTGCCCGCGGGAGTCTCTAGTATCAGCTGATGCACCAGCATCGCCGTGTTCTCATATCCAATAGCAGTGAGGCGACGACATCATGACCACCACCGTAGAGGCTGCCATGGAAGGTTTATAGACGCACATGTGGGAAAGTGAAGGTAGCACTAGATTTCCACACTAGGGATTGTGGAGGTCAGAGCATCTATTCTATATAGGTTGTGTGTGAGCCTTTTTTTGTTTTTATGTATTTTGAGTGGGGACTAGGCTGGTGTGGAGTGTGGTGTGTAACGCCCCGATTTCTGTGTCTTTCTGTAGCAGTAAATACATGTGTTTCTATATTTATTTTTGGTAAAATCTAGAGAGTGATTTTAAATAAACTAAAATCATTTTCTTGTGTCCCCTTACCGTAGGAAGTCACGATTAAATTTTTGGTTGAAACTTCAGACGAAAGTCGGCCTGCGTTTTCACTGCCGATACAAGTTTACTGAGCAGAAAACCTAATTTTGACCCGTGAACAAAACGGTTAGTGTTTTTGGCATGTTTCCAATGGTTTTAGTTATTCTTGAAAATTTTCGTTCGGAAATAAAATAAAATATTTTATCTCGGCGAAATCTACAAAAGTTGCGATCGTAAACGGTAATCAGGTAAACAATGGAGCAGGATGGAGTGCTGAGATGACCAAAGTGACTTGTTGGAGATGGAATGACTTGATGATTGATAGCTCAAGTCACATCAAAGAGAAAACATCATTACACTTTTTGAATATATCATATTTTAATCCTAAAACCCATTTTCTCTCACTTTCTCCAACCAAACATAACCAAACTTGGAACCCAAGTCCTCACTCTTCCTCCCTCCTCACTGCTCACTCTCCCTCTTCCTCTATATAAACACTCATTTTCTTTCATTTTCACACTTTACACTCACTTAAGCATACTTCCTTCACTTCAAACTCCATTGATTTCTTCAAGCAACTCATCATTTTCTTCAAGTTTCAAGGGTAATGCTCTATACCCTTACTCATCTAAGTCTTCCTTTTCTTTCATTTTGAGAGTTATGCCATATTCACTCATTTTTTATTCTTAGATCTAGAAACTTCAAAAATCTCTAGAAATTAGTAGAAAAATCTTTTTGAGTTGAAACTAATTTCTATGGACTCACAATGATATCTATATTGTTTATCTAAGAGCTTACATCAAACCAAAATTTTCTTCCCTATTTTCATGAAGAGGCCGAATCTTGGTATTTGTAGAGCAAGGAAGTTTTGTTTCAACTTTTGTTAAATGATCATTGATTTGAACTCTTTTGTACCTTTAGTTGTTAAATCCAAGAGCTTGAAAAGTTTGAAAATTTCTAGCCTATTTTGGAGGTCAAGGCCGAAACCCTAAGCTAATAGCTTAGAGGGATTTTTGTTCAATCCTTGTTAAATGATCATTGCTATTGAATCTCTAATACTTAAGGATCATTAATCCATGAGTTAGTGAAAGTTGGATATTTCAAACCCTATTTTATCTTCATGGCCGAACCTATGCCTTAGGTAGATAGGATGTTTTGGTTGTTTTAACTTGTGTTATGTGTCGGAATCTTTAGACTTCCGTCGCGAAGCAAGACGAGGAAGATCGTAGCACTCAACAAAGAACAAAAGACTTTGTTTGCTTTGGAATCAAGTAAGGGGAGCTTACCTGAGGGATTTTTTCCCGATAGCTATATGTTATTATTTGTGGCCTGTTGAGTTGTTTTGAGTTTTATTGTGATTTCCTGAATTTATCTGATGTGGTTAAAATTATCTGTTTTACATACCTGAGCTTGATGATTTATTTGTAGAAATGTGTTATAGCTTTGAGATATGGCATGAACTGTATTATTTGAAATGCTGTTGATGTGAAAATTACATTGTTGTGGATTGTGGTCTGAGAAGCCTGACATTCGTCAGTGCTCAATCAATTATTGAGATAAAAGCCTTAAAAAGCCTTATGAGGAATTTTGACAATGATAATATTTAGTTAATGATTTTCTTTTGATAAAAGAGAAAGTAATGGATAATTACAAGGATGAAATCGTAAAAATATTTCAGTATGTTATCTTTTTCAAAAATGTAGATGAAAAGTTATTTTAAGACATTTATGTGTCAATTTCTTTTAATGAAAGAAGAAGAATAAGAATGGAATTGAGAAAGGAATACATTTTAGTATGTTATCATTTTCAAGAGTGAAGTAGAAAATCATTTTAAGAACTAATTGTTAAAATATTTTAGAGCTAGAGGAAAAACCTTTTCTTGAGATGATTTTAGTATAAGTGGAAACAATTTTAAAAGTATGTTTTGGTGAAGGAGAACTTTTAGGAACGGTTGGAAATATTTTAGAAAGGGGTTTGAAAGGATTTTAATAATGTTCTAAAGATGGTTTGGAAGAAAAAGAAGGATTTCAAAGGAAAATTGGTTTCTTTATAACTTAACATGTTACAAATGAAATTCCAATGAAAAGAATTTTCTGGAAAAACCTACTTTTGCAAATATTTCTGCAAGCTTGGATAAGTTGCTGAGGTTTCAATTTGTATTTGTGTTTTACTGAATGAAAAAGAATAAATACGTTGGGAAGTGAATCTAGTATATGAGATGTCGGAATACTAATGTTCTATGATTTACGCGTAGATCTTTGATCCGTGTCACGTCGTGGGGGACGGTGTGTCCTAATCACGTTGTTGTGGACTGTGTGTCCTAATCATGTAGTTGTGGACTGTGTGTCCTAATCATGTTGTGATAAACGTTATTAATGGTGAATGTTGTTTTCTATGACCACAAGCCTAAGACTGGGGCATCGGTTTAGGGCATTGTGATTGAGCACTCGGACTTCGTGTCCCGTGTTGATGTTGAAGAATCTTAAAGTTAAAGATTTTATGAATAGTCGTTAGCCTTTGAGCTTCGACAAGGAAATAATGTACACACAGATAAGCTTTGAGAATAAAATGATTTGGCAAAATTGCATTTTTGGTCCCTTAAGTTATTTGTTTTGTTCAAATTGGTCCCTTAAATTTATTTTGTGACAAATAGGTCCCATAAGTTAGGTTCGGGTTTCAAATTGGTCCCTTAAGTTTTTTTGTGACAAACTAGACCCTTAAGTTATGTTCGGGTGACTAATTGGTCCTTTAAGACAATAAAAATAATACATTAAGGGTCTAATTTATTGGTCCCTTTGACAAATTAAGGGACCAATTTGTCACCCAAACATAACTTAAGGGTCTAGTTTGTCACAAAAAAACTTAAGGGACCAATTTGTCACCCGAACCTAACTTAAGGGTCTAGTTTGTCACACAAAAAACTTAAGGGACCAATTTGAACAAAATAAATAACTTAAGGGACCAAAAGTGCAATTTTGCCAAATGATTTTTACATGCATTTGTTTGGCAGACGTGCCATGTTGCCCAGTTAGAAATCATTGAGTCATGTGTTGGCCAATGAATTTTGGGGAAATACGCCCATGAACTACGATAACCATTGGTTGCTGAGTGATCTGCCAATGCATGGACAGAAGTTCCGCATTTATCGTAATGACAATTGGGATGTCATAATTTGTGCGCAATAACCATTGGTTGCTGAGTGATCTACCAATGAGTTACAAAGGTGTTGGACATTGGATTCTTTTCGTTGACAATGATCCATGTAAAAAGCTTGATCAGCTTAAACGAAAAATGAAGTTGGTATCTCATGAGATTAGGTTAGAGCCTGAATATTGAAGTGTCATGCATGATTTTATAAAACCCATGACTGATCGGGTATGAGACCCCTTGATATAATACTGTCTATTTCCAAGAAATTCTATGATATATGACTTTACATGTTATCTGATGTTTTGTGTTGTGCATGTGGTTATCGTGTTTAAATCCATATATTGGTGTCTCACCCTTACAAATATATCAGGTTTCTTCTGGTCTCGCTGTTGTACCTCGGTACTATAATACGGATGGTGCAGAGGAGTTTTCCTAAGTCACTCAGAGACTTAGATCTAGAGGTTTGAGGAATTATTTGATCGTGGAATGACCACGGGGTTCCTTTCAATAAATGTCTTGTAGAAGAGACCAGCTTAGGAGTCTTGGTTGGGTTATGTATGTGAAAGGTCGGTAAAGGTGGTATTATACCTTAGTTTTTGGTTTAATTTTGTTTCTCTTTTCTTTAAAATTGAAACTTTTGAGAGAAGTTGTATGTCGTGGTGACTTTGTTATGAATGTGATTTTACTGTTTAGATGTATATATCTTGGTATTTAAGAGTTATCCGCAGAAGAAAATTTTTATACCCCAGTTTTCTGACTTAGGAGAAAATAACTTTCTGAAAACAACCAGCAAATTACTTTTTAATTTATTTCTGCACGTGTTCCAATGTAATGCCCAAGGAGGGTGTTACATGGTGAGGTGTTTCTTGTTTCAGACCCTTTTTCATGTATTTTCTTTCTTTCATCAGTTGTATCTCTGTGCTACCCTACTGACTAGGTACCCTTGACAGTTTATGTTTATGTTTATATATGTTTAGAGTTTGATGTTATGTTCATATCTTTTATGTTTTAAGTTTTTAATGTGTTTTGCTTTTCCGTAATGTATGTTTAATGCTAATATCATGATTAAGGTTTAGTTAATTAGGTTTTTCTTTAATGGAACATCGGGGTATCTCAATCACAGCTCTATCTATTTTCATTCTTTAACTTTGCTTGATCCAATCACTTTATGCCAAATTTATTTCAGATAGGTTTTATAACAAAAATATTTTGATGTTACATACCCATTTCTCAATAGTGGTGCATTGAGAATTAACACATGAATTTATATTACCAAATATAGTACTACCTAGTCTTACTAGACTTTTGAGTGCTATGTTTTTATCAAGTTAACTCGACAAAGTCAACAGCATCACCTCCTATTTTAAAGTGGTCCAAACATGTTAAGGACTCAGTAGGTTTCTATGGGGCACCACTTGATTATTCATGTTGCTTGTGTGTTAAAGTACCTATGAAAGGTGACTAAAACATGATTAAATTAATTTGAAACTAAAGAACAAATTAAAAGTTGTATATATGGTTCTGCTACAATGCAAGCTAGCACAATACATTGGTTTCCCTGTTATGTCAATGATTAGGAGGCTACCATGAACAACCAGGCTCCAGAAAAAAATCATTGGCTATAGTTTTGAAATTACAATTTTGAAATTTACCATATCAAATTTTGGAAGCACAATCACTTTCATGATTTTTATATATAGTAAAAGGCAGCTATGAAAGTGGTCAACCCAAATGCATAAAACTACCCCAAGATTTTAGTTTTAATAATGTTATGCTTAAATAGCTTCTTTCATACTAGGGAGATTTTCTATTCACCATTTATCTTTAATTCAGCTATGCTTACTGTGAGATCCTTATTTTAGGTAGCGGGTACACTTCTTCGTTGTATATATATTGTCATTAGATTTATATGCTTACTACTTTACTATGTTAAAACATTTGCAATATAGCTCATGGAATACTACTATTTTGTTCAATTGTTTCTGCAGTCGCCATAATCTTATGCCTTGTACATCATACTTAAACTATGGTGTTTTTTCTATGGTTAACGAATAAGTATTTTAAAATATCTATTATATCAATTTGCAGATATACTATACTAGTTATTAGTTTTCTTCATCCCCCTTCCCCAATTTACTTTGTTGCTTCCCAACAATTGAACTACATATTCATTAGTCAATATTATTCTAATCTTCAGGAATATTAATACATAACTTTTCATCTGAACCTAAGCTGCATCAGTTCACCATTTTAGTTCACAGTATCCCTACTTCCTCTAGTTGTAGTGTTAATTAGTGACAGTGTTGAGAAGCCTATATCAAAGGCAAATTATATATATATATATATATATATAAAAACCAATAATCTATTAACTAATCTTATATTTAAAATAAATCATGCTTGGTTCACATAATAATCCATGCAACTGAAAATATTATACTGAAAAGGAGAATATATATTGATAGGAGATTATCTTAATATTAGCACCTATTTGTATATTTGGTTCAAATATATGATGACTTTAACTTGCATATGTTTTATATGGCGCATTAAGTTGTTGCACAATGAACTCACCAAGACACCAAAGCATCTCTTGCATAAACATACTTGTGTGTCCCCTCTGTTAACGCCCATCTTCATGCGCGTCTTCAATTTTGTGATCTTGATCCTCATGGACGTACGTGATAATCGCAATGGAAAAACTGTTGAGAAAGATGCGTGTCAGAGTAAAATGACTTGTTTTTCATTATGGTTTCACAATAATGGATATAGAGAAATAATTCAAATTTGGCTCACAAGTTTTTCAGACACCTGTTCCAAACAATACAAACACCAAATAATTCAAAGTTTAAAGAAAGGCTCATAAATGTTTTTTGAAATACAAAAAACTAAAGGTTGCTGCAAAAATTAGATGGAGAGCATATTGGAAAAATAATGGAATTAACGAGAAAAAGTAATCGAAAAAGAGAGAAGAGAATTTATGATTCATAGGAAATATGCAAGGCTCTTACACGAGCAGTTAGCTCCCAAACCTGGCTCCTCAATCGCAAAAGGAATCAACAAACACTTGCCTCTGAAACCCAATTTCTTGTAAATAATGTTCCATAACCTGGATGTCAGAGTTCAAATCAAGTTTCATATAATGTTAAGGAGTAGAGGTGGAAATGGAAGAACAATACTCTATTAAAGACTCACTAGTAGAAAACAATATACATCTTCTCTTTCTAATTCTCCATTCTTTATCCTTGGGCATCTATTAAATCTTCAAAGTTGCCAGGATTTAATGGGTGAATTATGTTCATCCTTTTTATCATGCACCTTGGAAGCAAATTAACTTAATAGAACATTTCCTTAGCTTCAGCTCCACCCAATGACCGCCACAGATCTGTCATGCCCAGTTAGTCGATACCCATCGTGCGGCAGTGTTGCGGTAGTCGCCCATCGCCTGAAGTCATTGGCCAGCTCCACCCCGGGCAAGAACTGCCTCCTGACATCATTATGTGCAAGAAGTGTTGTCAACTTCCAAGATCAGGACTACCACCAGCTTCAAAGCCTATTTAGAGGAGCTCCGAAATAAGGTGCGAGGTTTGGAGTTGGTGACATCATTCTAGTTTCGCCGCATCGGTGTCTCACGGTGAAGAAATTCATCGTTATCGAATTGGGCGTTGGCCCCTTCTGATGGGAACCTTCCAACTGCTCCGTCGGATTTTATCATTTTCTCTCTTGAAATTTAATGAATGCATTATTGTTGGGGTGGTGGCAGAGAATGGGATGGGAGCTGTGGGTGGTGGTTCTGGATGGGAGCGTGAATTGGGTTTGGGAAAAGGATGAGGAATTTGGAAATTTGCGAATGGAAGGGTGTTGCAGTGGAAGGCAGGAAGGTGGTGTATGGAACAACTCATATTTCTGGTGGCTGATTGGATCGACGATGGTCCCAGGTTGTTGTGATGGTGTTGCATGTAGAAGGAATGAAATGGATAGACCTATGTGACATTTGTCATAGTAATGTAGCCTAACATTTGTGGGATCTATGGAAGACGTTGGCATTCGTTTATGGCCTGTGAGCCTGTCTGTAAGAAGTTGTCACGTCCACCTTTTTTTAATTTTTTTTTTTTATGAAAATGAGGTTCTTGAGAATGGTTGAAGTGCTGAGGTGGCGACGCTATAGTTCGCGCTTCATAAATTATACAATATAAATATATATAAATAGATTATTCTCATTACAAATGTTGGTTGATTTAAGAAAACCACAAGGATCTTTTCACATTTCTCCACAATGGATCTCCATTATATTCTACTCAGCCCCCTTCGATTGCCACAACACCAAAATGTTGCTTGTACGCATTGATGACATACTCCAGTGTGCACAAGATCCATGCTCAATAATTCTCTTCTTAGTAAATAGTAAAGATTCCTCTTCTTAGTTAAGACTTTTCTCCATTCTTAATTTACAATTATATAAAAAAATATTCTAAATAAATAGAGAAAAGATTCAAAAACTCACTTTAGAAGAAACTCTTGTGGTTTTTTTTTTAATTATTATTGAAGCTTTATTAAAGTTTTCAAGAATAGTAACAAGACTTAGTTCTATGAAAAACTTTTCCTCTGAAGTCTGAAATCTTTAAAAATAAAAAACTTAACAACTGAAATTTGTTGTAAAAAGATGATGAGAAAGAGAAAATATAAAAAATAGATTTATTTTGGAGTAGGTAATTCTTTTCTGTTACAAAAAAATTACAAATAAAAACTAATACAACGATTGAATAGTATGTTTCCAGCATTGTCCACCCTTTTTTTCCATATTAAGAGAGTTTGTATTCTTATTGATGTGTTGTTTCAGTCAATATAAATTGATGGTGCCTAGAGAACATTCATCATCTTCAAATTGCTGAGTAGGAAGAAATGGCAAGCTTCAAAATTTTTTGGGTCATATTTTTTGTCACCCACCAAGCTTTCTTGGACAATGCCGTTAATGCAAAGAGAGCCCCAGCATTGTATGTTTTTGGGGATTCAAGTGTAGATGCTGGAAACAACAACAACCTTAATACTTATGCTAAGGCAAATATGTTTCCTTATGGCATAGACTTCAATAACAAATCCACGGGCAGGTTTACCAATGGCAAAACCGTTGCAGACATTATTGGTAAGTTCCATGCTACATGTTCATAAGTAGACATTACAAACTCTGTTAAAAGAAAAACCGATTTCTGAACAAAGAACTTTTAGGTAGGTCCATTAAAAAAATTTTAGCTAGGTAGACAAGTCTCATTGTTTGAAATTATGGACTACATAAAACTAATCAGTTTCCATTCACAAATCTTGCTGCTTTAGTTTCAAAGGATATAATTGTTATACATTATCAATGTAAAGATTTTTTTACACTAGCAACCAGTCATAAATTATCACATTATTAAAAATATTTAACTCTTATCATCACTACTTTAAAAGTCACACATAGGATGATTTGTGATTGGTTTTTTTATAAGCAAAGATATATTATAACAAGCAGAGTACCAGGGGTACTCAAACCCATTACAACCTGTCAATTACAACATCAAAGAAACTAACCAAAACAACTACTTCCTATTACATGCTTCCAGACAACAAAGTAGGATTATTACACCAATCTACCTAAGAAATGTAGGCACCCCAATTTGATATGGAGCACCAACTCCAAACCCGGAACCTAATTAGATCAAAGACTTTATCGAATCAATCTTCCCTTGCCTAAAGATGATCTCATTCCTATGTAGCCACAAAGACCAGATAAAGAATACCAAAACAACATCCAACACTTTTTGGAGACTCTGGATGATTTGTGATTGGTTGACAGTGAAAAACTGTACATTTATTGTGTATCAAAATTAAGTTCTATTTAAAATATGAAATCTCATAATTGCCAAATGAAAAATGAGTTTAATTTAATATACCATCATTGTAAAGTTTTTTATATTGTCAACTAATCATAAGTTATCTTATATTGATTGCTTAGATAGTTATGATAAGAGTGAAATATTTTTATGATATGACAATTTATGATTGCTTGACATTGTAATTTTGTTTTACAATAGTTCATACCAATTAAATCCATAAAAATCCAACCCCTACCATATTATCTACAATTTAAATGCAATATTATGGTTTCTTCAATCATTTTATATTTGTTTTGTATAGCTATTAAGTTGGGTTTACCACTGCCACCTCCATATTTGGGTCTCTCTGAATCCGAAAGACAACAAGTAGCCACGGGGATTAACTATGCATCGGCCTCATGCGGAATCTTGAATAACACCGGAAATGTAAGATATAAAAGAAATTTTGTTGACTACAGTGTTATTCACCTTGGAAATTTTTTGTCACTCACCCTATTTGTATTTTGTGCCAAAGGGATGCTTGTCATTGAACAAACAAATTGAATATTTCAACTCAACTGTGAAGAACGATCTTCCACAAAAAATTCAGTGCAAAGATGAACTGACGCACCACTTATCCAAATCCATATATTTACTCTCCGTTGGTTCCAATGATTACGTACTCAACTATTTAGATTTTATGGCAACAGTTAACAAAAACAAAAGTCCAGAAGAATATGCAGATTACCTCGTCGAGCAACTGGTTTCTGATATAAAGGTAATTTTCAATCAAATATCTATGGACTAAACATCATCAGTTAATTGTTTCTATTATTTACCTTTCAATTTCTAGAGAATATATGATCTTGGAGGACGAAAGTTTGTGATTGTTGGTGTTGGTCCACTTGGATGTACACCTCCTAATGTTGAAAAGAGGCCAAATTCCACAGAATGCGATGAAAATATTAATCAAAAGGTGAAGCCTTACTCAGACAAACTCCCTGGGAAGCTTCAAGAGTTGACGACTCAGCTCCCAGGTTCATTGTTTGTTACTTCGGACAATTTCAACTTCTTCAATGAAATAAGGAACGCCCCAACAAAATTTGGTGAGAAGCAATTAAGTTCTCAAAAAACAAAAATATATTAATTTGCCATGTGATTTCTCTAATGTTGCTATTGATATTTAATTAATGTTCAGGGTTCACAAGTATTTTTGAGTCTTGTTTTCCCCGTGGAGCTACAAACCCATGTGACAACCGAAATCAGTACTATTTTTTTGATTTTGGGCACCCCACTGAAGCGGTTAATGAGATATTTGCAAAGCAGTGCTTTAGTGGATCCAAATTGTGCTTTCCAATCAACATTAAGCAATTAGTCCACGCACCATGAGTGAATCTCGTTATTTGAATGGTCAAGATAGAACACTCAACTAATTAACATCTCTTTGTCATCAAAATATAGAACATTAATTCTATCTCAAGATGTGATATTCATTGGTACCCACCCATAACATAAACATACAATGTTATTTTAGATGTTGACTTGTTATATTCAGTGGTGTGAAAAGCACTTTTTGCAACTCAATAAACGTGGACTATGTTTTGGAAGAAATATCATTACAATCCACATTTGTATTTGAATTTAGAACTTATTTTGTACTTTTATATTTTGTGGTTTATGTTCTTCTATATTGTTACTTGATTTACAATTACTTTGAATTCTAAGTTCAAATTATGTATTTTGTGTTAATTAAGCATCTTATTCTTCCAATATTTTCTTTATATTGATGTAACACATTTTCCATCAAACACTTCCTTTCCTATCTTCCTTGACCACCATAAGTCATGATCAATATGAATTTTAATAAACAGTTTTTTAGCTATGTTGGTGAACAAACATTTGCTGTATTTATCTTACTATCAAATTATATTATGTGGTTAAATGTGAATACTTTTGTTTTTGTAAAAATATAATTTAAAGTAATTTTTAATAGCATAATATATTATTTGAAATAATTAAATCATATAATTATTATAATATAAAATGTTAGCCAAACATTAAATTCAATGGAAAATCTAATTCATAATAAATTATTTTTTAAATTTTATTTTTATCGTTAAGTTATTATTTTCACTAGATGGAAAAAAAATAATTAATTAATGTTCTTACATACGTATTAATTATTTTTTTAACTATTGAAGTATTTCTTACATTCCTGCGAGTGGTAATAATGCTAGATAAAATAATGCTTAAAATAAATAAATAAAAAGATGAAAATTATGGATAACAAATTATTTATAGTTTAAGACGTGTGGAATGACACTGCCCTTTTGTAGCATTTGGTATCATTTACATTTTTATTTTTCTGGGAATATGGGCATGAAAATAAAAGTTTTCATATTTGATACAAGTTTTAAATACATAAAAGATGTCCGGGAATATAATTAGTGAATGCAAGTTAAAAACTTTATTATGAAGATGAGAAATAATAATCCTGACAATGAGATTATGATATAGCCCAAGATGCATTGTAGACAAGTTTCAAGTGCAACAATGAGAATGGGGCTGAATTTCATGTTCATATCAAGCCCAAAAGAGGAGTTCATCGGCCAAAGCAGTGGGCTGACTTCATCATTTACTAGATAGAGTCCTTTAGTATTTCATTGAGAAGTCTCTTAGGGTATGTATGGGAGGATGAGGTGGGATGGTTAGTAATGGAGTGGAGTGCCTAAGATACCTTGACCCATTGTTTGGGAGTTTTATAAATAATGGAGTGGAATGGTTGTGGATGGTAACCCAAACCACTTCAAACCATCCAAAGTATCAATTTTTCATACCCTCCAATTTGGGGGGTTTGGGAGGGAATACTCCCCTCTTTTTTACTTTTAAATGCAAAATTATAATTTTAACCCTTCTAAACAAAACATTGTTATGAACAATGAAAAATAAAAAGGGCAATATTGGAAATAAAAATTGTAATTCACACCACTCCATTATTTACTATTGTGACTTCCAAACAATGAAGTGTGATGCCCCTCCATTCCTTCAATAAAACTCCCAAACAATGGAGTGGTATATTTTTACCACTTCACTCCACCCCACTCTAAACCACTTCATTACTAACCATTCCACTACGTCCTCTCCAAAACTCCCAAACATAGCCTTAGTAATAAATTCTAATAGTGTGAGTTAGATTGTTCTAGAAGAAGTCTGCTAAGATGTTTGTTATTTGCTTTGCTGACGTGAGCATCGCATGTGTGCATAGGACTGTTAATCGTTTTCTTTTATATAGGGATGTTATGATTATGTAAAAGTCAGAATATATTGAATCTTTTTGCTTGTCTTGTTCATCTTCTTAGGAGGCTCCTCTGACCTTGAATAAGAGCTTTTTTATTATCATTTGATGTTCTCGTTGTTGAACTCGCACCTCACATGATGACAACCAAATGGAAGGTTGCCTTAGAATGATCTTTTTGGTTGAATTTAAAACATATGTTGCACAAAACACTTCTTAGAAAAAAACAAAGTTTGAATTCAGAATTGTAACAAAGTTAAAGGTGAAGAAATAAAGAAGAAAATGGATTAGAAAGGAATGTTGTAGGCACCACAAACAAGGATGTTTGATAAGCCAAATGATGTTCGCCACAAGAATCTTGGATTCTTGATAAGAACTTAGTTTGGTTCAACCAAGAACCTAGGAGAACAATATTCTCACAAGAATGGATTTGATCCAAAATAACATCAAAGGTGTATTTCCAAGTGTTTTTCACGTTTACAAATAGTGTGGGCAGCAAGCTTTTGGCATCCAAAGACAAAACATAACCTCCACTTGAATGGCCTAATTATGACATTAATGACTCACTTTAACACCTAATTTAACTCAGCCACCATTAGGAATTTACGCCCCACCAATGATAAACCAAAACTCCTACATTATTAGCTTAACTAAAGACACTAAAGACCAACTTAAAACCTATCTTTAATAGCCACCAAACAATTCAAGGCAGCCACCAAGCCTTAATGATCACGCCTACTATCTTATCGGTGGTTACACTTGCTTCTCAAACTAAAAGTGTAACCCCCACAATTTACATCAAAAGGAATCTCAACCCAACACTAAACTCACGTGTAGAATAGGAAAGGTGGGCTGCACCAATTTGCAAAATGGACCCACTTACATAATTCTCACACTTATTGAATTAAAAGGGAAAAACAATTAAAAGACTTGGATTTTTCTTCAAGAGTACGCCCCACACATCATCCTTCTTCAAATTGGATGAGCAAAGTAATTAACTTGGGCTCATTGTCTCCTTGTCTTGCATTTGGGCTTGTGTCCATTAAGAGAACCACCAATTGATTTAAAGCTTCTTGGGCTTTCTTAGCTCTTGCTCTTGTCATTGGGCCACCAAGACCTTGAATGGCTTCTTGATCCAAGTTGGTCTCCATTGGGCTTATATCATCCCCTCCTTCTTTACGTGAATTCGACCTCGAATTGAAATCTTCATCACCTGCATCAGAAAGAGATAAGTCAGCCACATTAAAAGTTGGACTAATACCACCATGCTCACCTGGAAGATCCAACTTATACGCATTGTCATTTATCTTGGCCACCACTTGAAATGGCCCATCCCTCCTTGGTTGAAGTTTAGATTTCCTTTGAGAAGGAAATCTCTCTTTCCTCATGTGTACCCAAACCTAATCTTCGGGTTCAAATACCACCTTCTTCCTCCCTTTGTTGGCTTGTCTTGCATAGCTTTCGGTCCTCTTTTCAATTTGGACCTTCATTTGCTCATGTAACTTCCTCACATATTGAGCCTTAGTCTTACCATCCTTATGCTTTAAAATTGAAGAGTTAGGCAATGGCAATAAATCAAGAGGAGTTAAAGGATTAAAACCATAAACAACCTCAAAAGGAGAATATTGAGTAGTACTATGAACTGCCCTATTATAAGCAAATTCCATATGAGGCAAACACTCCTCCCAAGACTTAATGTTTTTCTTAATTATAGCCCTTAAAAGGGAAGAAAGTATCCTATTCACAACTTCAGTTTGCCTATCCGTTTGATGATGGCAAGTAGTGGAGAAGAGAAGCTTGGTACCTAGCTTTCCCCACAAAGTCCTCCAAAAGTGACTTAGGAACTTGGTATTCCTATCACTAACAATACTCCTTGGGAGACCATGAAGTCTCACCACCTCTTTGAAAAACAAATCTGCAACATGACAAGCATTATCAATTTTCTTACATGGAATAAAATGAACCATCTTGGAAAATCTATCCACCACAACAAAAACTGAATCTTTACCATTCCTTGGTCTAGGCAATCCCACAACAAAGTCTATAGATAAATCAATCCAAGGAAAATCAGGAATAGGCAAAGGAGTATAAAGTCCATGAGGCATCACTTTAGATTTTGACTTTTTACACACAATGCATTTTTCACAATATTTTTGCACATCATACTTCATATAAGGCCCACGAAAATGTTCATGCAACATGTCTAAAGTCTTTTGGACCCCAAAATGCCCCATTAAATCCCCTTCATGCGCTTCTTTCACAAGCAAATCCCTTATGGAACTTTTTGGCACACAATCTCTTTTCTTTAAATAAAAATCCTTGGTCCCTAAAGTATCCATTTTGGGCTGAATGCACACATTTAGCATAGATATTTGAAAAATCCTTATCATGCTCATACAAATCTTTAATGCATTCAAGACCAAACAATTTTGTTTCAAGGGTAGAAAGTAAGGAATATCTTCTTGAAAGTGCATCCGCCACAACATTGGCCTTACCCTTTTTGTGTTTCACCACATATGGAAATTGTTCAAGAAATTCAACCCACTTTGCATGTCTTTTATTTAACTTTCCTTGCCCTTTCAAATATTTCAAAGACTCATGGTCACTATGAATCACAAATTTTTTGGGTAAAAGATAGTGTTGCTAAGTTTGCAAAGCTCTTACTAAGGCATACAACTCCTTATCATAGGTGGGATAATTAAGGGAAGCTCCACTTAATTTCTCACTAAAATAAGCAATTGGATGCCCCTCTTGCATCAGAATAGCCCCAACTCCAACATTAGAAGCGTCACATTCAATTTCAAAAGATTTAGCAAAATTAGGCAAAACAAGTATTGGTGCATGGGTGAGTTTGTCCTTAAGTTCTTTAAAGGCATGTTCTTGTTTCTCCCCCCCATTTGAACCCAACATTCTTTTTGACAATTTCATTAAGAGATGCAGCCAAGGTGCTAAAGTCCTTAACAAACCTCCTATAAAAACTAGCCAAGCCATGAAAACTCCTCAAATCACTCACATTTTTTGGGGTCGGCCAATCTTGAATGGCCTTAATTTTCTCTTTGTCAACATGGACCCTTTTAGCATTTATCACAAAACCAAGAAAAATCACATGGTCCACACAAAAAGTGCACTTTTCAAAATTAGCATACAAATTTTCTTTTCTTAATACAAGCAAAACAGCCCTTAAATGTTCATGATGTTCATCTAAATTTTTGCTATATATCAAGATGTCATCAAAATACACCACAACAAACTTGCCCAAAAAATCCCTCAAAACATGGTTCATAAGCCTTACGAAAGTACTAGGTGCATTTGTTAAACCAAAAGGCATTACCAACCATTCATACAAACCATATTTAGTTTTAAAGGCAGTTTTCCATTCATCCCTCTCCCTTATTCTAATTTGATGGTACCCACTTTTCGAATCAATTTTAGAAAATAAACATGCACCATGTAATTCATCAAGCAAATCGCCAAGTCTAGGGATAGGATGTCTATACTTAATTGTGATGTTGTTCACGACCCTACAATCCGTGCACATCCTCCAAGTCCCATCTTTTTTGGGCAATAAGATTACTGGGACCGCACATGGACTCAAACTCTCTTGCACCCATCCTTTTTGCATCAACTCCTCCACTTGCTTTTGAATCTCTTTAGTCTCTTGTGGATTGCTCCTATAGGCTGGCCTATTGGGCAATGATGCACCCGGAATGAGACATCATCAAATTCCTGCAAAAGATTTTTGACACCACTAGACAAAGAATGATCATTAGGAGTGTTACCATTTAAACAAAATTCCCTACAATAAAGTATGTATAGGGGCTGCCTTAAGACCAATGCACTCTTTACCTCACTCTTTGTTGCAAGAAAGTTCTCTTTACTCTATTTTTCCATTCTGTTTTGCACACTTTTTTTCTCATGATTTTGTTTTTTGATTTTCCTTCACTCTTTTTCTCAATCTCTTTGTCACTCTCTTTTTATTTTCTCTCTTGCTCTCTCTTTTCTCTCATTTTTATTTGATCCTTAATAACTTGCTTTGGAGATAAGGGAGAAAGTATGACCTTTCGGTCTTGATACATGAAAGTAAACTTATTTGAGAACCCATCATGGATGGCCTTCTTGTCATATTGCCAACGCCTTCCCAACAACATATGGCTTGCCTCCATAGGCACCACATCACAAAGTACACAATCATCATACTTCCCAATTGAGAATGGGACCTCCACTTGTTTGTTCACCACTATTTCTCCTACCTCACTTAACCATTGAAGCCTATATGGTCTTGGATGTGCCTTAGTTACAAGATTTAATTTGGACACTAATCTAGTGCTCATAACATTGGCACAACTTCCACCATCAATGATTAGAGAACATACCTTTCCTTGAATTAGACATCTAGAATGAAAGATATTCTCCCTTTGGCTTGCTTCATGATCTTTTACTTGACTCCCTAAAAGCCTCCTCATCATAAGTAAATCACCATCTGGCATGAACACATCTTCTTCACTTTCCTCCTTACTTGAAGCCTCGGATTGTGATACTACTTCACCATTCATGGTCACCATGGTTCTCTTTGTTGGACATTGGGATGCTATGTGTCCATGGCCTAGGCATTTGAAACACTTCAAGTCACGGCTCCTAGAGGTTGGCTCCATTGGTTTCTTGCCTTGAGAGGTGCTCACGGCTTCTTTGGTTGGTGCATCCTCCTTCTTTTGCTTGTCCTTCCAATTTGGGGATGGGAATTTGGAAGATGACGAAGAAGAATATTTGGTCTTCCTGCTCTTAATTTGTTGCTCCACCTTGATTGCTTGTTGAATCAAATCTTCAAGCTCCACATAATTTTGTAACTCCACTATGTCTTGAATATCTTGATTCAAGCCATGTAAGAAACTTGCCATTGTAGCCTCCCTATCTTCCTGAAAATTTGACCTAAGTAAGGCCAATTCCATCTCCTTGAAATACTCATTAACGCTTTTGGTCCCTTAGGTAAGCCTTTGTAATTTGTTGTGAATGTCCCTTTGATAATGATTTGGGACAAACCTCTTCCTCAAGACAATTTGCATCTCTTCCCAAGTATCAATGGGCTCCTCTCCAACTCTTCTCCTCTCTTTTTGTAATTGGTCCCACCACACAAGGGCATATTCTTTGAATTCAAGGGCTGCCACCTTCACCTTCTTTCTTTCATTGTAAGAATTACAATCAAAGACTTGTTCTATTTTTAACTCTCACTCCAAGTAAGCCTCCGGATCATTCTTCCCAATAAAGGTGGGAACTTTGATCTTAACCCCTTCAAGTCTTTCAACACGCCTCCTTCCTCTTCTACCTCCTCTACGTCTTCCTCTTTCACTTTCATAGCCACTTGATTCATCATGGTTTTGAAGGTTGGCAAGTTGTCTGTCATAATTTGCTTGCATTTGCTCCATTTGTCTTTGAAGAGCTTGGACTTGATTGGCCATCCTAGCTTGAAGAGTGGCTGACCTTGGAGATAATGGTGGACTATCCTCATTGTTGGCCATGATTTGAGTAGCAGAATTTATGTGTCTCCTCACTACACTCCCTCACTAGTTCACACAATGGATTTTTTTTTTCACTCTTTGGGCTTTTTCCACACAAAAAATGTATTTTGGACACTCTTGCCTTTTTCCTCTCAAATGTTCTCCTTTAGTTCTTAGAGGAATCAAACATGAAACACAAAAATACCAAAATTCAAGTAACAAAAATCACAAAACTTATCAAAACAAGGAAAACAAAAAGGAAAGGCTAGAAAGGAAAAGCTTGGAAAATAATGAAACAAAGGAAGAAGGGAAAATATTTTCAAGAACACAAGTTGCTCAAATAGAACATTTCTCTTCTTCTTCTTTTTTAAATGTTGTCACGGCTGTGATGGGTATCACGGCTTGCCCGTGATCACTTCTGACTTCACAATTTTTTTTATCAAGGCCGTGATAGGTATTACGGCTTGCTCGTGATCACTTCTGACTTCACTAAGAGAATCACACTTGAAAAACTTGTTTAAAGCAAGAACACAATTTCGAAATTACCCTTCACAAACAGAATTTTTTTTTTTTTTTGATTTTTGGTTTTAGGAAGAAAAGAAAGAAAAAGAAGAATGATGAATAACACAAACACAAAATTCAACCAAAGCCTAAGCTCTGATACCACTTGATGACAACCAAATGGAAGGTTGCCTTGGAATGATCTTTTTGGTTGAATTTAAAACATATGTTGAGCAAAACACTTCTTAGAACAAAACAAAGTTTGAATTCAGAATTGTAACAAAGTTAAAGGTGAAGAAATAAAGAAGAAAATGGATGAGAAAGGAATGTTGTAGGTGCCACAAACAAGGATGTTTGATAAGCCAAATGATGGTCGCCACAAGAATCTTGGATTCTTGATAAGAACTTAGTTTGGTTCAACCAAGAACCAAGGAGAATAATATATTCACAAGAATGGATTTGATCCAAAATAACATCAAAGTTGTATTTCCAAGTATTTTTCACGTTTACAAATAGTGTGGGCAGCCAAGCTTTTGGCATCCAAAGACAAAACATAACCTCCACTTGAATGACCTAATTATGACATTAATGACTCACTTTAACACCTATTCTAACTCAGCCACCATTAGGAATTTACGCCCCACCAATATGATAAACCAAAACTCCCACATTATTAGCTTAACTAAAGATACTAAAGACCAACTTAAAACCTCTCTTTAATAGCCACCAAAAAATTCAAGGCAGCCACTAAGCCTTAATGATCACGCCTACCATCTTATGGATGGTTACACTTGCTTCTCAAATTAAAAGTGTAACCCCCATAATTTACATCAAAAGGAACCTCAACCCAACACTAAACTCACGTGTAGAATAGGAAAGGTGGGCTACACCAATTTGCAAAATGGACCCACTTACATAATTCTCACACTTATTGAATTAAAAGGGAAAAACAATTAAAAGACTTGGACTTTTCTTCAAGAGTATGCCCCACACATCATGCTTCTTCAAATTGGATGAGCAAAGTGATCCATTAAGAGAACCACCAATTGATTTAGAGCTTCTTGGGCTTTCTTAGCTCTTGCTCTTGTCATTGGGCCACCAAGACCTTGAATGGCTTCTTGATCCAAGTTGGTCTCCATTGGGCTTATATCATCACATAGCAAATGATACTCGTTCCAAAACCTCACAAGTGGAAAAGCTAGATGTTATTCTCCGAGCTTTGACACAAGTTCAGTCCTATATTACCACTAAAATGGATAAAATGTCCATTCGAGTCTCTTCTTTGGAGAACTGATAGCTATCCTCTTCTTACACTTCCCCCCACTCCACTCTTGGTCCTGATTCCACCTCATCTCAGCGGTATTTTCTCAAATTGGATATTCCTAGGTTCGATGGTGTGACACCCATTAGCCCACATGACATTACATAAAGAAATCATGCATGCTTTCAAAATAATATCAAATTGAGATAAAAGCTCCACAAGGGAAACGTGCATCACATTATTCAAAACATAAACATGAACTTCATAAAATATGAAGTGACCAACGAATGAAAATAACAATCTTTGAAACCTGTCTCAGGCCAAAAAAGTTTCTCTACTCCTAGCCATGTCTTATATGCATATGATGTTCTAATCTTTTGCAAGGGAACTAATACATGTTTTGATACATTGATGAATCTTATTTTGGAATATGGCCAATCTTCTGGACAGCAACTCATCCTTAATTAATGCAGGTTTTATTCTGGTACTCTGGTAGTATCTCTGCCAGGAAGTGTATTGCAATCACTAACATTCTTGGTTTTTGTTCTGGCTCTCTTCCATTTAACTATTTGTGAGTTCCTCTAATTAAGGGAAAACCAAAAATGGTTCATTTACAGGCTATAGCTGATAGGATCAAATTAAAATTGGCTTCTTGGAAGGGATCAGTTCTATCATATATGGGCAAAATTGAGTTAGTGAAATCTGTCATACAAAGCATGTTTTTATATAGTTTTCATGTCTACATTTTGTGACATCCTACTACCCCCCATATTATATAAGGCATTAAATATAAAGATAAATGAATAAAACATGCATACGTCATTTAATTAAAATGAAAAGGGTCGATGGTTAGAAAGGTCCCACATTAACTAGTTCTTAACAACACGGAAAAATAAAAACAGTTTTAAAAGGAAAAGTGTAACACCCCGATTTTTCACTACTTTCTAATATCGGAAATTTATATAAATATGTTTATATTTTTATCTGAGACTTATAAAATTATTTTAGTTAAACCAAAACCTTATTTGCACTCTACTTAACAGTAGAGAGTTATGATTAAAATTTAGGTTGAAAAGTCAGGCGAAACCCGGTCTGCAAATTTTACTGACAGTGTAATTATACTAATCAGAAGGCCTAATTTTAATTCATGAACGAAATACTTAAGGTTTTTATTTAATTTCCAACGATTTTGAATTTTTAGAATTATTTCATTAAAAATGAAATAATATGTTATTTTCAGGTGTTATATTCAATCGGGCGAATGACGGAGTTGAATACGTGATCTTCGGGACCCGATAAGTGGATAAATTTTATGTTCTCTTAATAGTGGGTCATCCATGTGAGAGGATTAATGTGGTACAAGGTTATGTAGGTAATTTTTAATAATTGCATTTTGATCCTTAAACTTTCTTTTAATTTCTTTTTGGTCCCAAGTTAAACCATCAAGTTGTCATCAAATTGGGCCAATTCCTTGCACTCCAAACCATGGTGGGCTGCGGCCTTGAGGTCCAAAATCATGGCCAAGGTGGTACTCTTCATGAAACCCTAAACCCTAAACCCTAAACCCATTTTCAAGTTTGTAAACACTTGAACTTTGTTGGGCTTCTCAAGCCCATTTGTGCCAAGCCCAAGCCCATCTTCCTTGCTTATAAATTATTGACGAGTCTTGAAGGCTCTAGTTTCTTCTCTAATCTTCTATCATCATCTTCCTTATTCTAACTTTCTCTAAGTTTCCATTGTTGAGTTTGTGAAGCAACTTGGTGATCCTTGCATTTTCTTCAATTCCAAGAGGTAATCCATGATCCTCCTCATCATTTAACTATATGTTCTTCAATTCATTTCATGATTAGAAGCCTTAATCATCATTTTCTATTCATGTGTTCTTAGCTTTGAAAATCCATAGAAAATCATAGAAAAATCCTATAAATATGAAACCAATTTCTATTAGTTTGTTATCATCTCTATATTCATAATCCAAGAGTATGATGCAAACAAAATTTCCTTCTCATTTATCTATGTAAGGCCGAAACCTCACTTTGTGAAGTGGAAGGATTTTGTTCAATTTTTGTTAGAAAGTGATCATTGATTTCATCTTTCTATTGAATATATATGTTGAATCCATGTTGTTATATAAAAATGAAATCCCTAGCTCATGTTTTTATAAAGGGCCGAAATTGAGTTTTGTGAAAGTTGACGTATTTGATTTTAATTTTTCTTGTATTATGATCATTGATGCTATGTCATGTGTACTTAAGGATTACTAATCTAAGGATTTAAGAATTTTAGAAATTTTTAGCCACAAAACCCTCTCACGGCCGAAACCCTCATGTAGGAAATAGGTGATTTTAATTGTTTGATTGTAATTGTTTGGTTGTTTTTTGTTGAAGGTTAAGTGTATTAATTATACGTTGGATCGTGAAACCGGAATTTGACATTTGTTCGAGGAAAGATATTGGGAAAAAATTCTTCAAGAGGTAAGAGGGGATTGCCTGAGGGATTTTTCCGATGGCTATGTGCTATCAGGTTGTTGGTAGTAATATTTATCTGTGGTTGTGGTGCTTGTTTAATTTGGTTAAAGTTATATTATTTTTATCGGTATTTGTTTATCTGCATTTAATTATTTATTTGCAGTTATATATTATAGTGTTTTGATGCATGATATGCTTGGGTTAATTGCTATAATATTGTTGTTGATTGTTGTTTGAGAAGCCTGACAGTGGTCAGTGCCCAATCAATTAACAAGATAAAAGTTTTAAGAAGCTTTATAAATTATATTCAATGTTTAACAGTGAAATATTGGAATATAATATTGATTTAATATTTTATTTGGGAAAAATAAGAAATGTTGGAAAATATCAGTATTGTAATGATTTATCAAATTCAATATTCTTCTCCAAGAAGAATGACTTTGTGGCGCCTTCCCTCTTCTTCTCTACCTCTTCCATTTTTTATTTTGTTATTTAATTCTTGGTCTTTAATTCTTGACATTTACTTCTTGCAATTTACTTTCTAGTTCATATATCAATTGTTATTCTCTTCTACTCCTTTTGTTTCCATTGATTCTTCACTTGAAGATCAAGCTTAATATCAATTGTTCTTGTTTGTGTTTGATCTTGAATTTTTAGTAATTGAAATCAAAGAATG
Source organism: Echinosophora koreensis (assembly GCA_035048595.1). NCBI lineage: Eukaryota > Viridiplantae > Streptophyta > Magnoliopsida > Fabales > Fabaceae > Echinosophora > Echinosophora koreensis. The sequence continues at coordinate 50,954 of JAPCYP010000290.1, forward strand.
ATCCTAAAATGTTAGTGATCTATGTCTTGATCAAATCAAAAAATTTCTTTTCTTTCCAAGAGTCTAGAATTCAAATCAAAATTACTCTTGGGTTTTAAGAAAGGCAACAACAAAATTTTGCGAGTTCCCTTACGAGAAGTAACTCTGATTCATTTGGCTTGGAAAGATGAAAGGAATTGCCAAAATTTTCATTCTCAGTGGAATAGGATCTGAAGGAGATCACTCTATTTCTCAGTCAGATGCATTTGCGAAAAAGGCAAGTGATCGAGTTTACAAAACTCAATCATCCACAATAACGGAGAGTTTATGAGACACCCCGATGTCCCATTAAAGAAAACCCTAATTAACTAAGCCTTAAATCGTAATTAATGTAACACCCCGTTTTTCGGAATTATTTTAATTAAGCTAGTTTTGATTAAGTTGGATTTATCGGTTGAGGGCTTAGTGGGATTTTTGGCTTAAAAGTCCCTTTCTGGTACATGAGCACGCTCGTGCTCATTAGCCAGCATGCTCGTACTTAAAGTCAGAAGTGTATCTCTGATTTTAAGTTGAGCACGACCGTGCTCAATAGTGAGCACGCCCTTGCTCAATGCGCTAACCGCGTCTCGGTGACGCTAAGTTGAGCACGACCGTGCTCAGGTCCGAGTTTTATATACGTGAGCAGAACTCGAGGGTTTAGGTTTAACCCTAATTTTTGGTAGCAGTAACCATCCTATTGCGGCCAGAATTAGTTCTCTGCCTTTTTCCTCCTTCTTGAGCAGTTTCGTGAGTGTTGGAGACCTTGGGAGACCGTTAGCATATCCGTGTCAGTTATATAGGTAACGTTCTCTCCCCTTTCTAAGTTTCCTTTTCATTATTTTGAATGGGGAATGGGGAACTAATCGTTGGTGTTTTTGTTGATCCAAGGTTCGTTTCGGGTGTGAGCCGCTTAAAGGGGAGGAACCGGTTCGTTGTTTAGGATGCCAATAGAGCTACCTTCAATCCAGGTATGGGGAGAAGGGTAGTGTAATCATAGGCCCGGGTTAGAGTAAAGTAAAGGGGTTCCCATAGTCCCGGTTGTTTGTATGAGTATATGGATGATGTGTTAATAATTCTGACAATATGTAATAATTGGTAACATGTTTTGTTATGCCTATGTTCATGATGTTGGTTGTGTTTGTGTTGTTGTGATGGTTATGAACATGATATTGTTGTTCGGTTGATGCCACTATTGAGTCGATGTTGATAATGTTGATGAGTTTAATCCTTAAAAACGTATTGAAACTGACTTAGGATGAATAATGGATTAAACCCTTAATTTTGGCTAAAATTGGCTACTGTTCCTGCCCAAAACAGCACTGTCGCGCGATGAGCACGACCGTGCTGAACAGGGAAAACGACCGTGCTCCCAATTGAATTCTGGGAAAATGGCCGCGCTGTTTAGCACGGTCGTGCAGGACAAAGAGCACGACCGTACTGTTGAGCACGACCGTGCTCAATAAGAAGCACGACCGTGCTTCACTTAAAGGGTACCATGCCCCTCACGTGTTTAAGCACGACCGTGCTAAGGGTTAAGCACGACCGTGCTCAACCCTACTGGACAGAACAGAATTAAAGGAATTTAAGGGGTTTCAAACCCCATTCCCCAATAAAGATAAGTTGATTAGACATCTTGGCTAATGTCTACTAAAGATAATTAAAATGATGAGATGGTGAGGTATTGAGTTGATAAGTCGATACCCATTAGGTACCGCAAGCTGATGAACTGCGCCTTGGTGCTTTTTGGCCAAGGAAGCCTAGACCCCGCGGTTTGGGTCTAAGGTGTTGTTGTTATACTTTGGTGGCCGAGAGTTTGCCCCAAGTGTTGCGGTTGATTCCGCTTAAGTCCTCAGGTAGATTCCGCGAGGCAGGTTGTTGCGGTTGATTCCGCTGTTATATTCGGTCGATTCCGTTGGAATTATGGAGGTGGTGATACCGTTGTTGTTGTGTTGCATACGCATTGCATTAGAGATGTTGTCTAGGGATGTTCGACATAGGGGAGGTCGTCCTAGAGTACGGCGATCTGGCCATCCACGGTTGGAGTAGATTCTCCTAGCGCCCCTGTGACGAGGTATTCGTTGGTTTGATGCGTTAGCTATCTAAGGAGTAGATTCTCCGACGTTGAGTAGATTCTCAATGTGGATATTTAACTCCGAAGTCATTCATTCCAAGTTTAGTGGATCCACATGCATTGTTTGTTTAGCGGAGTAGGATTGCACTGCACTGCATAGCATGTTGATTGTTGATGTATGTTTAAATGGTTGCTATGTAGCGTGTTTTACTTTACTCCCTACTTCCTTGCTGTATATGTTTACATGAACTTACTCCCGGTTATTGTTTGTGTTTGGCCTGATCGGCATTTTGCAGAGGATGACGAGTAGCCCGGAGAGGAGTGACTCTGAGGAGCTGATGACAACTAAATAGAGGGTTGTCTTGTAATGATCTTTTTGGTTGAATTTTAAAACATGTAATTTGTATAACCAAACTTGTAACCAAATAAAGTGAAGAAAAGATATAAAATGGAAGAAGGTAGAGATGATGATGGCGCCACAAACATGGAAGTTTGATAAGCCTATGAGGTTCGCCACAAGAATCTTGAATTCTTGATAAGAACAATTTGGCTCAACTAAGAACCAAAGAGAACAATTCTCTCTCAAATGGATTTTAATCCAAAATGAACATCCAAGTTAACCATTACATGTTTGAGGCGCCATATACATAGTTGAGCAGCCAACTTTTGGTTGCTTCTCACAAACCATAACCCCCACACTTGAATAGCCTAATTTATGACACTAACACCTACTAACACCTATCTTAACTCAGCCAACAACTCAATCAAGTCAGCCTCCGATCATTAAGTTCACGCCCCACCTCCCTTTATGACTCAATGTCTAATATTATGTGGTGGTTACACTTACTTCTCAAATTAAAAGTGTAACTCCCTCATAATTAACAAAACAAATAAAACCTAATAACTTATAGGAGTTACTAATGGCATGCAAACCAAAAGCTTCCTCCCCCCTAGACTTCTAGAACTCGTGCAAGATAGGATTTTAGTGGGCTTGATCCATTTGTAACTCATAACAAGTTTGAACCCACTTACATAACCTATTACAATTATTGGATTAAATAAAAACAACTAATAATGGCCTCTTCTTCATGAATTTCGCCCCTCTTTGTCATGGATCCTTCAATTGGATAATGTAAGTTAACACTTTGGGCTTTAATCCATTTGGCCTTAATCTTGGGCTTGCTTCTATCAAAATAAGAGCCATTATTTGAATGGAAACTTGTTGGGCTTTCTTTGCTCTTGTTCTTGTCATAGGCCCATCAAGTCCTTGTGTTGTTTCTTAGACCATGCTCCTTATTGGGCTCTTTTCATCCTTGAGGAAAAGTTGACTTGCCCCCCTTTAGCTCACATCATCCCCTCCTTCTTAGAATGAATTCGACCACGAATTGAAGTCTTCATTACCACAATTAGTCTTTTCTGGGGCATCTAGAGTGTCCTTCACAATCACATTGCCATAGGGAGCTTCTTTCGGAATGAAATTATCAAATTTCTGTAAAAAAAAACATTACAACACCACTAGACAAAGAAAGATCGTTAGAAGTATTAGCAATTAAATAAAAATTGTTGCAATAAAAAATGGCTTGGGACTGTCTTGAAACCAAAGCCTCTTTCCCTTCACTTTTTTTTGCCAAACAACTTTCTTTTTTTTTATACTAATTTTCTCAATATTTTTCTCTTGATCACCTTTTTCTTCAATCTTTTTATTCAATCTCTTTCTCAATCTTTTTATCAACCTCTTTTTCAATCTCATTTTCTTTTTCATTCTTTTTCTCAATCTCTTTTTCACTCTCATTTTCTTTTCTCTCTTGCTCTCTCCTTTCCCTTATTTTCACTTGATCCTCACAAACTTGCTTTGGAGATAAAGGAGAAAGTATGACCTTTCGGTCTTGATATATGAAAGTGAACTTATTTGAGAACCCATCATGGATGGCCTTCTTGTCGTATTGCCAAGGCCTTCCCAACAACATATGGCTGGCCTCCATAGGCACCACATTACAAAGTACACAATCTTCATACTTCCCAATTGAGAATGGGACCTCCACTTGTTTGTTCACAATTATTTCTCCATTCTCATTCAACCATTGAAGCCTATAGGGTCTTGGATGTGCCTTAATTACAAGATTTAGTTTGGACACCAATCTGGTGCTAACCACATTGGCACAACTTCCACCATCAATGATTAGAGAACATACCTTCCCTTGAATTAGACATCTAGAATGAAAGATATTCTCCCTTTAGCTCGCCTCATGATCTTTCACTTGATTCCCCAAAAGCCTCCTCACCATAAGTAAATCACCATCTGGCATGAACACTTCTTCTTCGCTTTCCTCCTTACTTGAAGCCTCGGATTGTGATACCACTTCTCCGTTTTTTGACACCATGGTTCTCTTTGTTGGGCATTAGGATGCAATGTGTCCATGGCCTAAGCATTTGAAGCACTTTACATCACGGCTTCTAAGACTTGTTTCTGATGGCTTTTTCCCTTAAGATGTAGACACAACCTCCTCAGAAGAACGAAATTTGTACTTTCTCCTCTTGAGTTGTTCCACTTTGATAGTTTGTTGGACCAAATCTTCTATCTCCACATAATGTTGTAATTCCACTACATCTTGAATTTCTTGATTCAATCCATGTAAGAACCTTGACATGGTAGCCTCCCTATCTTCTTGAAAATTTGACCTAAGTAAGGCCAACTCCATCTCCTTGAAGTACTCATCAACGCTTTTGGTCCCTTGGGCAAGCCTTTGTAATTTGTTATGAATGTCCATTTGATAATGATTTGGGACAAACCTCATTCTCATGATAAGCTTCATTTCTTCCCAAGTATCAATGGGCTCCGCTCCAACTCTTCTCCTCTCTTTTTGTAATTGGTCCCACCACACTAGGGCATATTCTTTGAATTCAAGGGCTGCCACCTTCACCTTCTTTCCTTCATTGTAAAAATTACAACTAAAAACTTGTTCAATTTTTAACTCCCACTCCAAGTAAGCTTCCGGATCATTCTTCCCAATAAAGGAAGGAACTTTGATTTTGACCCCTTCATGCCTATCACCAAGCCTCCTCCCTCTTCTACTTCCTTTTCTATTCCTTCCTCTTTCACTATCATAGCCACTTGATTCATCATGATTTAGATTGGCAAGTTGCCTATCATTATTGGCTTGCATTTGCTCCATTTGTCTTTGAAGAGCTTGGACTTGATTGGCCATCCTAGCATGAAGAGCGGCTGACCTTAGAGATAAAGGTGGACTATCTTCATTGTTGGTCATGATTGAGTAGAAGTATATATATGTATTTCCTCACAACACTCCCTCACTAGTCACACAATGGCAATTTTCACTCTTTGGCTTTTTCCACACAAGATGTATTTTTCACTCTTGCCTTTTTCCTCTCATGTTCACCTTGAGTTCTTAGAGGAATCAAAACACAAAACACAAAAATTCCAAAATTCAAGTAACAAAATCACAAAACAAGGAAACAAAAAGGAAATGCTAGAAAAGAAAAGCTTTTTGGAAACAAAGAAGCAAAGGAAGAAGGGAAATAGTTCAAGTACACAAGTTGCTCAATTTTTTTTTTAATGGGTCACGGGCGTGATGCTTATCACGGCCTACCCGTGATCCTTTCTGGATTCACACTTTTTTGTGACACGGGCGTGATGGTTGTCACGGCTTGCCCGTGATCGCTTCTGGAATTCTCAGTTTTCTTTTGTCACGGCCGTGATGGGTATCTCGGCTTGCCCGTGATTGCTTCTGGAAATACAACGAAAATTTCACACTTGAAAGAAAACTTCTTTTGAGCAATAACACAATTTCGAAATTTTCCCTTCACAAACAGAATCAAAGTAATATATTATTATTATTATTATTATTATTATTATTATTATTATTATTATTATTTTTGATTTTAGGTTTTGAAAGAAAAGGAAGAAAGTAGAAAGATGAAGATTCACAAACACAAATTCAACCAAAGCCTAAGCTCTGATACCACTTGATGACAACCAAATGGAGGGTTGCCTTGTAATGATCTTTTTGGTTGAATTTTAAAACATGTAATTTGTATAACCAAACTTGTAACCAAATAAAGTGAAGAAAAGATATAAAATGGAAGAAGGTAGATATGATGATGGCGCCACAAACATGGAAGTTTGATAAGCCTATGAGGTTCGCCACAAGAATCTTGGATTCTTGATAAGAACAATTTGGCTCAACTAAGAACCCAAGAGAAGTGTTCTCTCTCAAATGGATTTTAATCCAAAATGAACATCCAAGTTAACCATTACATGTTTGAGGCGCCATATACATAGGTGAGCAGCCAACTTTTGGTTGCTTCTCACAAACCATAACCCCCACACTTGAATAGCCTAATTCATGACACTAACACCTACTAACACCTATCTTAACTCAGCCAACAACTCAATCAAGTCAGCCTCCAATCATTAAGTTCACGCCCCACCTCCCTTTATGACTCCACCTCTAATATTATGTGGTGGTTAACACTTACTTCACAAATTAAAAGTGTAACTCCCACATAATTAAAAAAACAAATAAAACCTAATAACTTATAGGAGTTACTAATGGCAACTTGTTGGGCTTTCTTTGTTCTTGTTCTTGTCATAGGCCCATCAAGTCCTTGTGTTGCTTCTTGGACCATGCTCCTTATTGGGCTCTTTTCATCCTTGAGGAAAAGTTGACTTGCCCCCCCTTGGCTCACATCAGGAGCCGCCACTCATAGTTAGGGCTAGGTTCACGTTCAGTTAGTTGTTAGTTTTCAGTTATAATTCTATGAATTCTATTCCGGAACGGTTATACCAGCTCTGTATGTGACATTGGGGTTGGGATATGTTTATTTCTTTGTTATGTTTATTTGTTTTAAACTTATTTTATTTCCGCGTGATGAACTGGTTCATGTGGGACTTTTCTACCTATGGACAACTATTTTATATTTTTCAGTAAATGCATGTCTTCCTTTTTAATTGTTTTATATTACATGCTTATTAACATGCAGGTTAGAAGGGTGTCACAATTAACATTATCGCGACTATTACAGCCGAAAGTATATATAAAAACTTTAAGAAAATAAAACAGTTTAAATATGCACAAACGACGTCATCCACACATATATACAATATATGCATCACATCAGAGTATGCTAAGTCCCTTCGATGGGACCATTACAACCTACAACCATCTATACAGGCTCAAAGTATAAACATATACAGACTAACCAAAGAGAAACAGAAGAAGTCCTAGAGATACCTGGCCCACATCTTAAAATACTTCAAAATACAAAACAATCTCACAGAGGCTCACTACCTATAGACGCATCCGATCCACACCATCACTGATGTGGGTGTCTAGAACTACCCTCACCTTTGCCGTCACATCGTCTATATAACCGTGGTGGGATCTTCTGTAGATAGTATTATGGCCGGTAGTCCTTCCAAGTTGTCATTCCCATCTTGTCATTACTGTTCATCTTCCATGCCAATAACATACATAGAAAGGTAGAGAAAGAAGGGAGATAAGAAACTTTAACATAGTCATAAAAATGGGGATAGGGACACAGACCAACAATTATATATAGTATACACATACAACAACCAACCAGTCATCCATCAAGTCACACCAACACAGTCATCCTCAAAGATCACAATCACAGATTAATCCTCTAAGGAGTCTCACTCCTATGCATGTCGGCCGATGTCTCTCATACAGAACTCAGTCTCAAGACATTTCCTTATCAAGCCTCTTTGTTTAGGAATTCCCTTATCAAGCCAATCTGCTTAGAAATTCCTTATCAAGCGAGTCTGCTTAAAAATTCCTTATCAAGCCATTCTTAACTGTATAGTCTCATACCTATACAGTCCGCTTAGGAATTCCTTATCAAGCCAGTCTACTTAGAAATTCCTTATCAAGCCAATCTGCTTAGAAATTCCTTATCAACCATTCTTAACTGTATAGTCCCATACCTGTACAGTCCGCTTAGGATTTCCTTATCAAGCCAATCTGGTTAGAAATTCCTTATCAAGCCATTCCTAACTGTACAGTCCCATACCTATACAGTCCACTTAGGAATTCCTTATCAAGCCTCTCTGCTTAGGGAATGTCAGTGAGTTTGTCTGGCAAATGCAAGCAACAACCATCATTAAGTTAACACCTGGAAACCTTCTCTTACATTCCCGATCATTTACATTCATCGCTGACCCTCAGTGATGCCTATACATTCCCAATCTTAAAGTCACAGTCTCAAGACATTACCACGGTGTTAACTCTCAACTTATCCATACATATATATATCCATCGAATCAATCCACCATCCATAATCATGAATACAATAATAATAAATTTCAACACTCGCACCAATCAACATAATTGAACATTTTATAGCAAACAACATATCAACATACAAATCAGACAACCCCAATCAGCACAACATATTATTTAAATAGGGTTTAGTCATTGTCGATTATTCGACATACTAGTAGGGTCTGGGGCACCCTATACACATGCATATACAATTATTATACTGCACTTGCCTCCCCGACGATGTCGGTTACTTTCTCCACACCTGGCAAGATGTGTACGCTTTCCTGTAAAAGTCTTGAGCACAACTCTATGACTGGTACAACCTCGGCACGCTTTTCAACAACACAACCAGACAACGTGACAGCTGGACCAAAGCAAAAACAGATTCAAAAGTGAATTCTCAGCCTAGGGGAAAGGTATTAAAAATGGTTACTGTTCGAACTCAATAACGCGATATCCAGACCGTTTCTCACCAATCTGAACGGTTACAATGAATAACAACAGGTTAGGAACCATCTGACAAAATTTCAGTTCGATCCAACGGTTAACGACTCCCCGGTGGTGGTTATACAGTAACAGGTTGGTGGTTATGTTTGATGACTGTTTCACAATTTGGGAACATGGTACGAGCTAAATAGCTCACACTATGGAGCTCTAAAGGAGAATCCGAACGGTGAAAATGGAGAAACAAACGTCTGGAACCTTCTCACCAAATTTGAGCACAATCCAACGGTTGTAGAATATATGGTGACGATTTGTATGTGACCACTCCAACCAAGATCTCAACAATGGCAGCTTGCACTTGTTCTATGCTCTCTCTTCATTCACGCCCAAGAAGAAGATGACTCGGTTATTTTGCTCAGTTGAAGTGAATTACTGATGTTTTTTGGTAGGTGGTTTGATGGGAAGCTTTAGGTGTCACACTTTTAGCTTGCTTAGCTTATCATGTGTCATTACTTTAGGATAGTTAAGTATTAGGTGTCATTAGGAGATTAAGTCATGTGTTAGTGGGCTAGGTGTCATCCTTAGGACAGTTTAGGCTTAGTTAGTGGAAGATGAGGTGTAGTCCTTATGTCCACTTCCCTCCTGATCGTGACACGTGTCCTATCCGGTGTCGCCCTGTCAACATAACCGGGTGTTTTCTTCAACATTTTCCCGCGTAGCCTATTGTTGAGATATTTTTCTTAATTATTTTAGACTACTCTTAAAAATTATTGTACTCAAGCCCGATCTAATTTTAATATTCAAACTGGCAATAAATTAATTAACCAATTAATCATTCGATTTGCATTTGTTTGCGTTCCGGACCCGTTTCAGCTCCGATTATCCTAAAACTTGAAACACAAGCTAACTAACACCTAAGGAACATGATTAAGCCTTCAAACATGCTTAATCCTTTCCTCATACACTAATCGAGAAAATGGGGCGTTACTGTTTAAACAGGTTTAACCAACAAAGATTGGTTAACAAGGGATTGAAATCAAGTCAATGCAAAGCTAGATGACAACATAAGGTAGGGAATACAGAAATAAGCAATCATAACATCTCACATATTCACAGGAAATCAAAAGTAATTTCTTAGGCGAACCAAACAGTATAGTCGACAGCTTACTCTCTATCTTGCTACTCTTTTGATTTCATTATCGTTGCAGCTGTTTCCTCAGCATGAAGGTTGGTCGTTCATCACTAACTCATTATACCACTTTCAGTCCATTCCCAAACGGGATTACTTGTCGAACAAGTAACCTTGAAATACTCTTTGTCATTAAGTATTATGGATGTGTGGATATTGAATTATCCACACTTTTTGACAAATGGTCTTGCTTCACCGTACGTCATAAATTATTAAGTTCATATTTTCACTAAGTCATCCATGACTTAGGTTTTGCATTTAACTATAAATACTACTATACTAGTCTCTGAAAACTAAAATTCTTTTTTGGTTTAAAACCAAAACTGTTAGCTAAAGCCAAATCTTTCCGAATTTCACTCTGAACACATAGACAGAGTCCCGACAATGTCATAAACCCTAATCTTGCAATAGTTTCACAGACAAAGCCAGAACCGAAGCAAGAATCACAAAATAAGGTAAATGACAATGTCAACATGTCGACAAGTTAGGGACTCTATCATTACCTCCATTGTTTGATGAATCAAAGGTGTGTACTTTACTAGCTTGTCGCCCTGAACGCAGATATGTAGTCGGAATCGAAAACGGATGATCAAAACTCTCTAAAACTTGACTTTCTCACTAAAACATCTCTGACCTCTCTGTAGATGTTTCTGGTCGTGCAAAGTTATGAGAGAGTGAGCCATACAAAGAGATGATGAAGAGATAGTGGGGTTAGATACACACGCCCACGCTCAGGGTCAACTTCCCACGCTTAGCGTGGCTTCTAGTCAGCCATGTTGACTTCGCGCGTTTCTTCGCGTTCTGAGCTCATTTGAAGTCCGGTTGACCTCAAATTTGAAACATAAGCTCATCAACACCTAAGGAATAAGATCAAACCCTTAAATTTGCCTAATCCCATCCTTAAACAAGATTCGAGAAAACGGGGTGTTACACTGTACCATTGGGAGATACGAGAGAAGATTGCAAGTATCGATGGGAAACTCTCGTCATCCTTACGAATACCTGAGTCAGACTAGTGTGGTTTGTCATATGGCCAGTGAGTCTTTGTGTCGGTAGTGTGAGACTTTAGTAGTGGATACAGTTTTACCACTGTTTCCGTGGTTGTATTGCATACTCTGACAACAATGTAATGTAATGAAGGTCCTCCTGATGGGACCATATTGTTGGTGTGTTATATGTATAGATATGTGTGTTAGTTTTAATTCCTTCATATTTTATTAAGGGCACTAACGTTTAATATCGTAATCAGGATTAGTTAAAATTAGGTTCTTTAGTGAGGCAAAGGACGTCTCATTTGGTGGTATCAGAGCAGTTCGGTTCTAGAACCGATTGTGAGGTTATGTCCGATTAGAATCGACGAATGTAAGTTAGGGTGTACTGGCCATGTTAGTTGGATCCTCACCGAATGCTGAATATGTTTAGAAGATGGGTAGAGTGTCCGATGCGGAAGTCACCAAGTTATATAGTATTTATATATGATTTATGTAGTATTGTATGTCTTATGAATATGAGCTAATGATTTCTTTTAAAGGAATTCATGGCTCGTGGAAGAGGACGTGGCGGAAGAGCCATAGAGCATATTACCGGAGAAGAATATTCTGAGACTCTTCGATCAGTTAGAGAACTAGCAACTGTGATGCTTCAATAAACGCAACAGAATACCCAGCTGCTACAAATGTCCATGCAGCAACAAGAAAGACATAATCAGATGAGTAATGTGGAAGCAGAGGATGTAGGGATTTCCACTTTCTTGAAGGGCAAGCCACCACAGTTCAAAGGTGACTTTGACCCAGAGGGAGCAGAGTGGTGGATACAAGAACTGGAGAAGATCTTTGCTGCTATGCATTGCAGGGAAGACAGGAAGGTTACATATGCATCCTTTGTGTTAACAGGATGGGCAGAGTCATGGTGGAGAGGGAAGCAGAGGTTATTAGAAGTTGAAGGCGAAATAATAACATGGCAGTGGTTCAAGGAATGTTTTCTAGAAAAATACTTTTTGAATCTTGTAAGGCGATAAAAAGAAAGAGGGTTTATGAGTTTAAAGCAAGGTAGCATGTCAGTGGGAGAGTACTCAACACGGTTTGAAGCCCTATTGAATTTCTCTGAGTTTTACCAGATGTTTCCTGAGGAAGAATGGGTCCATAAGCGCTTTGAGGAAGGTTTGCATCATGAGCTACAAAGGGCAATAGTACCTCTGAACATAAACAGTTTGCCTGAAATGCTGGAAAGGTGCAGTGCTATAGAAAGCATTGACCAAAGGAAAGAAGTGCATCAACTACAACAGAGAAGTGGAGGGCCTATGAGAAACAGTAACCAGAGGAATAGAGGCAGAGGTGGTGGATCTTAGTGGAGGATAGGTCCTTATGACAGGAGGATATAGAATCCTGTTCAATCTGAAGGAGCAGGAACTTATCAGCCACGACCCCTGATGTGTTTCAGATGCGAGGGTTCACATATGTGTAGATCAGGGCAGTTGTTTCATCTGTGGCAAGTCGAGACACATTGCTAGAGATTGTAGGCAGCGAGGTACCCAGCGACCCACTATTGCCGAGAGAGGGGCTGGAGGAAGACAACCAGCAAGTGGACAACAAGTGGCAAGACCTCAAGCCACAGGAAGGGTGTTTACAGTTAAAGGTGCCGAGTCATCTTAATCCACAGATCTTATACAAGGTATGTGTTTAGTGTCTGGTAAGCTCTTATCAGTATTGTTTGACTTGGGGGCTACACTTTTCTTTATCTCTTTAGGATGTGTGCATCATCTAAAATTACCTGCATCTATGTTACCTTATAATCTGATAGTGTCTACCCCTACCAGTGAACCTTTAACTACAATGTCTGTCTGTCTGAGATGCTCTATTGTTGTTGAAAACAGAAATTTCCTTGTGGATCTTGTTTGTTTACCCATGCAGCAAATAGATGTGATTTTAGGCATGGATTGGCTTTCGGTTAACCATGTTTGCTAGACTGTTCTAAAAAGGCATTATCCTTTCCAGAGCAATCTAGTTTGATGCATGTCAATACAGGGGAATCTTTACGGGGTGATAGATCTCAGAGGTATGTGATGCTTTTCTCAATGGAAGCTAAGGAGACTCCTGGAATAGATACTTTGCCTGTTGTGCGAGAGTTTCCTGAGGTTTTCCCTCCTGATGTTCCGGGTTTTCCGCTGGAGAGAGAGATAGAGGTAGACCTCATACCGAGTATAAGACCGATATCGATATCACCTTATCGAATGTCTCCGACAGAGTTAGTTGAGTTAAAGCAACAGTTAGATGATATATTGAAGAAGGAGTTCATAAGACCAAGTGTATCACCCTGGGGAGTGTCGATGTTGTTCGTGAAAAAGAAGGATGGAAGTGCTAGGTTGTGTACAGACTACTGGCAGTTGAACAAAGTGATGATCAAGAATAAGTATCCCTTGCCTAGGACAGACAACCTTATGGATCAGCTTATGGGAGCAATAGTGTTTTCTAAGATTGACTTGCGATTTGGTGACCATCACATTTGAGTCAAGCATCAAGGCCCCATTGGCCACTCGGCTACCAAGGTCCATATCTTTTATCAACACCTTGACATTACGCATCAAGGTCCCCTTGGCCACTCGGCTACCAAGGTACAAAACAACAACACTCTGGCCAATAAGCACCAGAGCTCAACACCTCGACCACTGGGCTATCGAGTTCCCCTTGGAGCGAACACTAGGCTACCAAGGTACAGAACAATATCTTTCCACTTTAATTATTAACACTCTGACTGATAAGTTACAAAGCTCAACATCTTGACCATTAAGCATCAAGGCCCCCTTGGCCATTCGGCTACTAAGGTACAGGACAACATCTTTAGGTTATCTAACTCATCTTTTCTTCGTTTGGTGTCTTCTTTCGTTAATTGGATACTTTGGGGTAAAACCCATGTTTTCAGCATTCTGGTTCTGTTCTGGTCAGGTGGGAACGGGCGTGCTGGACCTGCAGGCAAGCACGGTCGTACTGCCTACTGAGCACGGGCATGCTCAATTCGGTGCCCTGCTCTGGATTTCAAACTGGAGCACGGGTGTGCTCCCTGTTAAGCACGGCCGTGCTCAATGGAGCATGGCCGCACTGATCTGGGCAGAAAGAGTCAAAAATCCTTTCCCAAATCCTTGGGGCAGTTCACTGATTCAACCTATTGGCTTTTAACTAATCCATCGAACATCAGCTTCATTAATCTTAATTGTTTTTCATTAATATTCCTGTCTTATCATCATGGGGAATTAATCCTTTAATCACAACTTCGTTATTAACGTTCCTAGAACACTCACTAATCAATCCTAGGGTCTTTAACTAAGCCCTATGAACATAACCTAACCTCTCACACTACATTCATGTCTTATGAACAACTGGGATAACATCCCTTAAATCTCATTATCATCGTTAACGAATTTTAAATTCTTAACATCATTAATAAGCCCTATTAATTGGTTAGAGTCTTATTAACGTCATTGTTGGGAATAACATCCACAACAATCAACACTCATTCAGAGCACCACATAATCATCATTATCATAACAATCTCATCATTATCATAACAACATCAGCATCATCATAATAGCATCATCATCATCATGAACATTCATAGTATCATAAAACATCATACTCAATTGGGCATACCAATAACATCTAATCATACAGCATCAACAATTAACATCAAACAATACAATAATTAAAGCATGCCATCAACATTAGAATCATATTATACATATATCAATTAACATCAAATAGACAAACAATATATGACTAGGTCATGGGTTAACCCTTCATCTTACGCTACCCCCAATGCCTACATGTCAATACTATTCCTTCTCCCCATACCTGGTATGAAGATTCCCAAAACGATAACGTTGGCAAACTAGACACATTCCCTCGAGCGGCTCGACGAGTTCCTCAAGCCTTGGCCAAACAAAAAGAGGAGAGAACAACCAATTAATCCCTAATTAAAAGAAAGGGAAAAGGAGATTAAGGAGGGATAACTACGTTACCTTAAACGATGTTAACACGCGTAACTTCTCTTCCAAACAGACTCACAAATTCTAAGAACTTCAAGGGGTTCAAGGAAAGACTAAGAAAGATGAAGAGAGGCAGCTATTCTGAGTTTAAAAATGTGAGAAATAGGGTTTAGGTAGAGTCTTATGGTATAAACACAAGTTAGGGCATAACGGGCTCCTATTTCAGCCCAAACTGTATACAGATCGGTATTTTGACCATAACTTGAGCTACAAATTTCCAATTGAGGCGTTCTTGATGTCATTAGAAAGCTCAGAGAAATATCTACAAATTACTGACGATCGAATCCTAAATCTAACTCTAAGATGGTCAGAAGTTCGATAAAAATTTAGCGACAGATATGGTAGTTATTTCTAGATAGGATCCTTAGGAGATTATGATAAGATCTTAAGAGATAATCAAAAAGAAGATTATTCTATATTAACAATGACTCAAATCTGATTGATTGAGGGGCTAAAACCTAAAAGATATACTATCTCGATTTAAATACTAAATCACACGATATCTCATAATATCTTTCTTAATCACTTATTATTAATAAAAACTCATATTATATATTAACATATAAAATCACATACAAAATGATATATCCAAATAAGATCACACATTAAGGGACACAATCTCATGTTAATACAAATAATCATATATTAATATACATATTATCCTATGTAATAATATATACATATATATATATATATATATATATATATATATATATATATATATATATATATATGTATATGTATAAAAATACTACAACACTAATAACAATACTAACTTCATTAATATTAATAATAACAATAATAACAATAATAATAATAACAATAACAACAACTAGGCATCCATAGTAACATATATCCTTATACGAAAATCGGGGTGTTACATAATCTAAATATTATCTTCCGTACCAACTCCTCCACTTCCTGATCCTCCAGCTCATTGATGGCAGTGGCACCGGTTATGACCCTGAGACCTACACAATTAATCCACATCGCTGGGTCGGTTGTGACTCTACCCAGTCCATCTCATCACGAATGCAGGTTGACTTGGGTCTCCCTTTTGGGCGTAGCATCGACAGATTCGGCACTAAGGTCCAAGGGTGTTGTATATCGGGTATTTCTTCCTCATTTCCGATCGGAAACCACTGGGGAGCGTAATGTTGGCCGTGGCAACCATTACCCAAGAGGGGGGTGAATTGGGTTTTAAATAAAAATGATTAATTTTTCGATAAATAAAAACCTTTTGAAACTTTAAACAGAATTAGCAGCGGATATAAAATTCTTTTCAGATTAAAACGTATCGCGTGCAAGTAAAAACGTTTTTGCAAAAGATAAAGCAAAAGTAAAAGAGATAGGGATAAGAAGATTGACACAGCGATATATCCTGGTTCGGCCACAAACTACCCACGTGGCCTACGTCTAGTCCCCAAGGCAATACCACCAAGGATTTTCACTCAATCCCTAGCTTTTAAACAAGAACAGCTAGAACCTTTACAATAACGAGAACTCCTCACAGACCAGAGACATACAATCCCCCAGTGACAGAGTCTCAAATCCCTAGCTTTTAAACAGGCACAGCTAGAACCTTTATAATGAAGAGAACCCTTAACACAAATCACAGGACATACAATCCCTTGTGTAAGAGCCTCAAAAATATCTCAAGAGATATACCCTCTCTTGTTTGGTAACCAAAAAGGTTACCAAAAAGGTGGTTTGAGTCAATCCGACTCTTACCAAGATAAAGCACTCTTAATAGTGCAGATAAAAACAAATTGAAGCACAATACAAGAACACCTATATGGTGTAAAGCTCTCTCAAGAATATATGGTCAAGTGTGTAAGAATAAGTGAGAGTGATAGAGAATGATTTTGACAGAGTTTCAGTATATTTAGAGAAAATGGGAATTGGCACTTTGTTATCAGCCTAAGTTTGCTTTATATAAAAGAAGTGGTTAGCTCTAGGAAATTAGGTCAAGCCCATTTTAAAACTCATTTTTATCGTGCAATAATCGATTATTTAAATGTCATAATCGATTATTTTAACTCATTTTAAAAGGCGCATCTTCAAACAGTCAGGGTATAATCGATTACTTGTTCTCTGTATAAAATCCATTTGACTGTTAAAAGGCATAATCGATTATACTAATCGATTATCTTTTCTCTGTCTTGCATTTTAAAAAGCCATAATCGATTTTTCAAACATCATAATCGATTATATAATTTCGAATTCAAACATAACGGCTAGAGATAATTAATACTCATTTAAACACATTAATAGCCATTTAAGTTGATTTATAAAACGTGTTCAGAATACCATAATCGATTACCATAATCGATTATTGCATTTCAAATTCAAATTTCGAAATCATAACAGCTCTATATTTAATGACCCATTAAAGCATGTTTAAGAGCTTGATAATCGATTATACTAATCGATTATTCCTCGAATTAAATTTGAATTTGAAAAACTTAAAGGCTGAAATTGATTGCTCATTTAAGTTCATTTAAGAGCCATTTAAGTTTTACTTTTAAAGCTCAATTGTGTGTGTGTGTGACCAAATTTAATTATGAGAGCTTTACTTACCATTTACATCCTTTTCTAGAACAAGCAATACAAGTAAGAAAATTTCCCTTAACCCATCTTGATTACTTGCATGTCCTTTTGATGTTCTTTTGCAGTTAGGTCCTTTTCATGCTTTTTGCAATTATATCCTTTAGTTGAATTTGCGTGTTGGTCCTTGGACTTGTAATTTCCCTTTTGCTCATCATCAAAACAAAAGTACCTGTCAAGGCATATATCCACAAACTCCCCTTTTTTGATGAGGACAAACATCTCATGAGGGAATTTCTAAAAGATAGAGTTAGAGCAATAAAATATATCACACATTATAATTTTGCTCTAGTCCCCCTCACTATATGCAGTTAGAGCAGGCAATAAATATATCTCATTTCTTATTTTGCTCTACTCCTCCTTAAGCATACAATCAATAGAAGATTTGCCAATTTAAATTTCTCTCCCCCTTAAGCATGCATTTATAAGATTCATTTCTCAATTTAGCTTATCTCTCCCTTAAGCATGCACTCGTGTAACTCTCCCCCTTTTGTCATTATCAAAAAGCGGGAAAAGTATTTTCTAACTCTAATATGGCATATATCCACTAAAGTGATAGTCAAATTTTAAGTTTGAGATATAAGTCATGGCATGCATATATCAGATACGGAAGCAAAAATGCCAGGAGAATCAAGGAGATGAAAAACATTCATATTTTCAAGAAGAGAGTTTTAGAGATATAACACGGTTTAAAAGAAAATTCTCCCCCTTGACAAGTATGTAATGTTGTATATTTATATTCCTCTTAAACATGCAAATATTTCTCCCCCTTTCGAAAATAATTTTTCAAAAATAACGTTTCATTCAGGGGAGAAAGAATAGAAGCCACAATTAAAATCAACAAGCATTAAACAATCCATAAGATAGAGCATCATGAGAGATTAGGGATTGAGAAACTAATTGAATTAAATGTAGTGTGGTGCTCTTCGCTTGCAACTAATTTTTGCATTTGCAATATCTTCCTTTGAATTCTTCCACTTCATGTTTCCTCCACTTCACGTTGCCAGAAGAAGATCTTTCAATGCTTATTTCAATTCTTCTTTTGTTCCGATGTGCTTGTGATTCCAGATTTTGATTGCTGTATTTTCACACTTATAGAGCTTTCAAAACAAAGGTTAGCATCAAATATGGTTTAAGCACATCTATGAGCAAGACATAGGTTGATAGATAATATGTAGAGCATGTATTACATTATCAACTAGTCATTTAATTTGGAATGAAATTTTCACAAATACACTTAAGTTCAAAAACTTGGTTTAAGCATGTCTATGTGTCAAGATTACCAAGCTATATGACCGTTATATGTAGCAAATTTGAGAACATGAGTATAGCTAGAAGGGCATAACATTTAAAATGTCCATTCAATGCACATGTCTTAAGATGATTATCATATAAGTATTGCATTTAAAAAACTCTAAGACATATTTATGATGATTTCATAAAATTTCATGTATATTGCAACTAAATCATCACGAGGGATAAGGATAGAGATCACCAGTTTTGTCAAGATAACACATTTTGAACCTTAGTGTTTGAATCTCCATGAGTCGTGATATAATCGATTATTGTAATCGATTAGGACTCCTCTGACTTTTGTGGATTCTCCCCCTTTCACTTGTAATCGATTATCTCAATCGATTATTGACTCACTGACTTGTGGATAATTGATTATCTACTCTTCATAATCGATTATTGATCGATTTTTCAAAACTTTGCCAATCTCTCGTAGAGAACCTGTATAGCCTATTTTCACACTTCAACGCACAAATTAGAGATAACAATGTGAAAATAAGGATGCATATACAAGCATTCATTCAATGCTTGATTGGTTTAAAGTCTTTCCTTATTAATCACCATCACAATAAGTTTAAATTGCTTGTGAAGTAGTTAAAGCATTCCATAACATCAGAAAATTCGAATTTCAATTTAATTATCTAGATTTCAAATTTAATGAAATTTTTGAAATTAATCATAAAAAGATTGGATTTGAAATCTTCAATGAATTTAGCAATAAGAAATATTCAAATAAAAGATTTGCCAAACTTGTTTAAGATATTTCTTTATTAACCACAGTCTTAATGAATTTTCACTTATGTATTTGTGGTATACTAAAAGATTTCCATAAAATGGACAATTTTGAATTTCAAATTATGTCATCATAAATTTTTGAAAATAGCCAAAAATTTGAATTTTGAATTTGAAATCTTGAACCATTAAAGAGCAATATCATCATAATTTCTGTTGATCATCTAAGTTTTAAAATCAATTCTCAAAAGATTTTCAAATCAATCAACATCAATGATTTATTACCACAATTAACATCTAATAAAGTTCAATCATAAATCAATAAATAATTTTTCAATCAGATTTTGATTTTAAAGAGAAATGAGGAAATGGCGATTTCTGGATTTCAAAATATATTCCCATCATTAAAAATTTCGAAATTAATATAAATATTTTGAATTTTGAATTTAAAATCTTAAAAATTGAGTTCTCATTATTATGATGATTAAAAGATATTAAAGTGATATAATCACTTATTAATCATTTACATTTCAAAAAAGATTTGATCCTTAGTAAATTTTTGAATCAATTAACATCAATGATTTAATACCACCATATTAATGATATTCACTTTAAGAATATGTGGTATATTAATTCGTGATAAGAAATCAATTTTCCATTAAAGCATGATCATGAATTAATTACTAATTATGTATTAAAAGAAATTTTCAAACGGTTTTTGATCATTTGTAATAAAATGATGAGATAATGATCTTTGAATTTCAAAAAAAATATCACCATAACTCAAAAATTTCAAAAATCACACTAAAAAATTGATTACTTGAATTTTGAATTTAAGACAAGTATCATCAAAATATTGATTGATCATTTAATTTTTCAAAATCAATCATCCATCAATTTTTCGAATCAATCATCATTAATAATTTATTACCACAATCTTAATAAATTTTCTAATTTGAAAAATGTGGTTTATTAACTCATGATAAGAAGTAAATTTTCCAATAAAGTGTAATCATGAATTAATTATTACTTTTTAAATCAGATTTTGATTTTATGATTTTATGATGATTTTTGAAATTCAAAATATATTTTCCTACTTTAAAATTTCGAAAATAATAAAAAGTATTTTGAATTTTGAATTTAAAAAAATGAATTTTATTTATTATGATATCATGATGTATTTATCATTTAGATTTCAAAAAATTGATCCTCAATTAATTTTTCAATCAATCAATATCAAGGATGTATTACTACCACAATCTTATGATTTTCAAATTGAAAATATGTGATCAATTAATTCATGACTATTAAATAGATTTTCAATAAATTAAGATCATGAATTAAATAATAAATTATTTTTCGAATCAGACTTTTGAAAATAATGAAGAATAATAATTTTTCAATAAGAGAAATTAATGTCAAATCAAATTTGAATTTGATATCTTGAAAATGATTATAAAATTAAATAAGATATCATATCAAAATGAAACATTTATTAGAAAATTGATTTTGGATTAAAAAATATATATTTTCAAAAATGCCAGAATTCGTAGCATAATCGATTATGCTAATCGATTATGTGCATACTGTTTTCTGCGAATATTCTAAGACCATTCTATAATCGATTATCTTAATCGATTACAGTAATTCTGACTTTCTTCCCTATTTTCTCGAAAAAGCATAATCGATTATCTAATCGATTATCCTATTCGTTTTTGAAATTTTTCATAACAAGGGAAATTTATAACTTATACACATTATTAATGCCATGCTTCAAATAATAATCAGTCAACATAAAAACACATACATGGCATCTAGCACAAATTTCATACAACATTTTGATAGATCATTTTCCATTTAGCGAATTTCACGTTTAAGCACATATAGGAGATAGTGGATAAAGTTACCTTGTTGCATGAATTCAAAAGTTCATTCTTTCTTACCCACATTTGCTTGACTTTGAATCTTGCTCTAATATCGTCTATCTTGTTTGAGTTGTTCATCAAGATACCTTTGCTTCTTTTAGTGGTAATTGCATTTTCTAACTTGTGAAGCATTTTTCTTGATGTTGCCTCCTTTTCCAGGATATATTGTTTCTCCACTTTGGAATTTTCCTGCATACTTGACGTACTAGAGAGACCTTTTGGTACCCATTTCTTATTGGGTCCTTGTGGGTTAGTGGACAAAATATTTGTGCCTTTAGGCACCCAAATAAATTTATTTCTCATAGAATAATTTTTCTTATAATTGCACATATGAGAAATATGTCCAATCCTTCCACAATAATTACATGTCATATGCTTTTTATTTTTCATGTTACAATTTTCATTTCCAACTATAAAATGAATTTGACCTTCATGTATGTCACGTTTAGCAATTGATAAATCATAGTTTGCATGAATTTCTTCTTTTTCATGTAAAGGATGTACACGTGTGAAACTCTTCGTTTTTGAAATTTCTTGAAATAAGTCCTCAATTTTATTATCAAGAAGTATGCAATTTTCATAGCATGGAGAGGATTCAAATTTCACAACATTTTCATCACAACGAAAAGTATAATCATTTTTCAATTTTTCCAAATCATTTTCAATCAATCAAATACTTTTCAAGCAGTTTGAATTCTTATTTTCTAAACATACCAATTCATCATACAATTCATTGTATGCAAGTGAACATTTATCATTCAATGGATTTAATTGAGAATCTATTACCTCCAAGTTTCTTTGAGATGCTTGGAGAGTTGTTTCTATTTTCTTGACCAGTAGCTTTTTCCTTTTGTGGTCCTTCTTCTTGGCATGTTCTTGAGGATGTCTTTCCTCCATTGAAATTTGCCCTTTCCTGTAATTGCTTTCATTCTCAAAAGTATTAGTGACAAGGTAATTATAATCAAGCACATTCAAAATATCCTTGGCACAATCACAATTTTTAATTTTCTCTTAAGCATCATCGCACAAACAATTCCGAAGAATTTGCATAGATTTGAGATTCAAGCAAAAACAGTTTTTATCAAGCTCAGTCTGATGTTCTTTGGGTTTGAGAATGAGTCCATGAACTCCAATATCCCATAAGTCGACATCAATTGACTGTATAAAAATTTCAAATCTCATTTTCCAATAATTGTAATTCTCACCATCAAAGAATGGTGGTTTGTCAATTTCAAAACCATACATTTTGGAAAACTTAAAAGGTTGCCAAAAGGATCTTAACTCTGAGCTGTTAAGCTACTAACCAGAGCCGAAGCTCTGATACCACTTGTTGGCCGTGGCAACCATTACCTGATAATCTGCTAGAAACTGTGATTTATATATATATTTTGAGTGGATTTTTCCTCCTAATTGTGCTATTTGATTGAGTTTTGTCCCTAAATTTAGTTAATTGAGTTCTAAATAATGTCTTAGTTATTTTATTTTAATTTCATGTTTTTAGAGTTTATCTAATAACATTTTTACTTGTTTACTATTGTAGGAAATAAATAATAAAGAGAGTTTGAGTCATGAAGAGCTAAGAGAGAAAAAAAATTCTGCAATCAGAATTTGCTTAATTGGAATTTGGGCTATTAATATAATGTTAGCTAAATAGCATAAGACCCAATGCAAAAGCCCAAGTGAAGCCATTTGGACTTTGGGAATGGAACGTGAAGCTCTCTAAAATGAAAGTGTGTTGGCCTTGCAAGAGGGAGTGCAGATCCTCTCCAGTTCTTGAAAAAATGGAGAGTCCAGTCCCTGCAATCCTAGCCTTACACGTGGCAGTAATAAAAATCAATGGTTGAGATTTAATTTATTTTATTTTATTTTATTTTTAAATTAAATAAGAAATTTGAAAGAAAAAAAGCTCTTCTCCCCCAATTTCTCCGTTCTCGCCGTTCTCTCCCCCGACGCCATTGTCATCCATTGAAATGGAGAGTCCAGCCCATTGAGCCTCGCCGCCCCTCCGCTCCCCGCCGCCCCTCCGCCCATTGAAGTATCCTCGCAACGCCCCTCCGCTCGCCGCGCAACGCCGGAAGATCCACCACCCCGCCTCTGTTCCGCCGTCCCATTCATACCAATAAACAGCTCTAGTGTTTGCCATATACAGTACAAGGGGCATGACTGCAAGAATTAGATGAAGCAAAGAAGCATTTATGAATCATTGGCACACCAAACAAAGATAAAGAAGGCCAACAAACCATGGTTCTTCATGTACTCACAGAAAAACGTAAAGATAGATGAAGAGAAGGAAAATCATTAATTTGTCTAGCTCCCAATTAAACCTCTCTTATGATAATATTAAAACTTGACAAAGTTATTAACTTGTGTTTTATGAGAAAACAGATTTTTCAAAGTTCAAAGAGGTTCCAACAGTACCAAATAGCTCCCATCACCCATAAACAAAATTTGGAACCTCCTCTCCCCCGAAATTGCAGATATTATTTCAAAATCACAAAAACTTGAATTATATAACTTTGTAAGTATGCTAAGTGTAGAGTACTTTACCCTTTGTACTGGTATGTCCTTAGCCTTTTGTATCTTCACAGCTATTGCAAAATTACTGAAATCAGCCAAGATATCTTTAACTTCAAGTGTTTCGGGAAAACTTCCCATGTATTTGCCAGATAAGATTAATGGACTCTCTGATGAAAGATCCGGAATATGGTAAGGGTACACCAATCACAAACATTGCAGATGATGCCATAAGAGAGAGACACAAGCTCAAGGGAAGTTGAAAAAAGAATTCAACATAGGCGGTGGTGGTCGCTGTTATCAGAACAGAGGCGGGGCGAATGGATGGATGTCAATGGCGGCGAGCACAAAGGATTTGGGGGTGAGAACGACGAGAACGAAGGAATTGGGGGAGAAGAGTTTTTTTTTCCTTTCATATTTCTGATTTAATTTAAAAATAAAATAAAATAAAAATGGAGAGGATCTGCACTCTGCAAGAGGATGCTGCACGTGTGGAATATAAAAATAAAGGAACAACGTGAATAGAAAAAGCAGAGCCGCACAAGGGAGATATAGCGTAACGGCAGCGAAAATAAAAAATAACGCACAGGAACGAAAATAAAAAAAGCAGCAGCGAAAATAAAAAGAACCAGGGAGAGCTGTGCAGTGAGGGACGCACAGAAGAGGAACCAGGACGGGGGGTGAACCAGAGCTGGACATTTCAGAAGGATCATCTTCATTTTTATGGAGTTTTTCTTTCACTCTTTCTCTGTATTTTATTTTATCTTAGGATTTAGCATGTGTAGCTAAATTCCTTTTTGCTGGGGTTTTGATGTAATCTTTTTATGATGAAGTTTTATCTGACAGTTTGATTATCTTATGAACAATTGATATGTTGATGTGATGTTTACTGTTTTTAATTTACATTTGAGTGCTTAGCTACCATTCTTGTGTTTTGAGGGTTCATGTATATGCTAGGAATAGTGATATGTGGACTTTGCCTCTTGTAAGCATTATTGTTAATTGGGTTAATTTAGGAATAGAAAACTGGATTAATGTGGGCATTTCACAAATTCCATAGAGCTTTTATCATCATGCCTTGTTAATTAGACCTAAGGAATTAGGGTAATTGTTGAGGTTTGGTAGAATTGATTCACTAAGGAATTAGGCTTCAATTAATTAAGGGAATTTATCCTTCAACATGCCAATTGGAATTAGGATAATTAGAGTGTCAGTAATTCACAGGATTCTTTGTCTATGAGGAATCCGGATTCATAATTGGATGAAATCAAATCCTTAGCGCTTTTATTTCTATTTTATCTCAACCAAAATGCCAAAAATATTTTATTGCTCTTTTGTTTTATTTTATTTATTTTGAGCTCTCTTCGTACCAAAGTTTAGTCTAAATAGTTGTTTAACTTGTGAATTGGTACTTGGTAATTAATCCCTGTGGACGATATCCAGTTCTTACCGATTTTATTACTTGCAGCGATTTGGTACACTTGCCAATTTTGCTCAACAAGTTTTTGGCGCCGTTGCCGGGGATTGGTTTTGCCAATATCGTTAGTAACAAAGGAGACAACTAATTTAGACATTTTTATTTTTTATTTTTTGTATATATTTGATCTTTTCTTTTGAGGATTGTTTGTGCTAGGTGTATGCAATACATGGACCATCATTACTATCCAAACCGGGAATATCAAATTGATTGGGTCGTGCTTGATTGCATTATTGATAAGCATGTGAAGATATATTCAAAGGAGGAATGGGAATCCTATTTATCATCCTTACAACCACCACCACACCTTACGCTGGACCCCGAGGTGTACTTAAGGAGGTCAATGAAGGCTCCACACACATTTCAGGAGTTATTGAGGGTAGAGTCATATTGCTTGTACAATTGCCATTCTTCAAGCCATGGGATCCGGGAGGAAGCCTGTCAACATTGAGCATCTCTTGGCCCTTATGCTACAAGCAATGGGATCCGGGTGGAATCATCTCAATGAGTTTTTCTTAACCTTTTTCTTTAGTTTATTTTTATTTTCTTGTTAGTTGTGTGTTTCAAATGTTTTAGTTTGTTCGTGTTAGAATAAAAATAGGTCAAGCACTTAAAGGTTTAGGATGCTATTTTGAGATGTCACTTTTGGCATTTTCATTATTTTGTGCAAATTGTCGGGCTATGTTCCTTTCTTTAGAAGTTCTTCTTGTAGTATAGTCTTAACTTTTCAAATTTGTTCATAGCATTCTTTATAACTTCTTTGCATATAATTTTTTATTTTTCATTAAATTTCATGGTTTGGAATAAAATTTTGTAATCTTGGTTATGACCTTGGTGAGATATTGGGCTTGATTGTTAATTTTTTGAGTGTGCACCATTGAGTTGATGTGCTGAGATTTGCTTGATTCTTTTATCTAAAATTTATGAATTGCATGTGTTGTATAAAAATGATTTAGGCATTTTTTTTTTCCATAAACCACTTGATCCAAAAAGCTAACCCTGAATGAAAAAAAAAATCATTTGTTTACCCCCTTGAGCTTTATGTTTAATTTTATTCTCACCCTTGCTTATTGAATTATAATGATCGTGTTTATTCCAACTTGAGGATAGGAGAGCATTGGTGAATTGCTTGTGGACAAGCAAAGACTTTGGTTTGGGGGAGAGAGTAAGGGAATAATGTGAGAAGCCTTGAGAGGTTTGGAAAAAAGTGTAAAAATGCAAAAAAAACAAAACAAAACAAAAAAAAAAAAAAAAAAAAAACAATTGATACCCAAAAAATGTGAAAAAATGGGTTTGAAAAAAAATTGTGAATAAAGTTGTGAGAAACTCCAAAGAAGGGAAAGGAGAAATGGAAAAAAAAAAAAAAATCAATTACAGCAATTGAGAATTTTGTGATTTGTATTGAAACATTTGAGTTGTTGTAATTGCTCTCCTATTCTTTTCGTCACCTTTTGTTTGTTTCTTTCCTCACTTGTTTTTTCACTTTAGCCAAGTTACAACCCAAAATAAAGTCCCTTTGATTTGTGCATGCTTGTGGTTTGTGATATTTTTGGAATTAGATGAAAAGCAAATCTACGGTTCCATGACTCTAATGTGTGCTTTAAGGGAAACACTTCACCACCATATACATGAGTGATTATTTGATGATTGTGCATCTTGTGAGGACTAAGGTTCTATTTTTTCTTCTCTTGCCAAATTGCCATGATTTTTAATTTTTAAGAATATAGTGATTGCAAAGTTGTTATTTTTTTGCTTCTTGACATTTTTGGAGATGAGCTTGCTACTGGTTGATTCTTCTGTTTTAGGAATTAGTCTTATTACAATTTTGCCTTATAGTGATTTTGTCTAATTATGCTCTCTTTCAGTTTTCCTGAATCATATAAGAGCTTGGTTTGTTGTCCTGAGTTTTTTGTATGTTAGTTTGAGTTACTTTTGCTTGGGGACAAGCAAAGTCTTAGGTTTGGGGGTGTGATAATCTGCTAGAAACTATGATTTATATATATATATTGAGTGGATTTTTCCTCCTAATTGTGCTATTTGATTGAGTTTTGTCCCTAAGTTTAGTTAATTGAGTTCTAAATAATGTCTTAGTTATTTTATTTTAATTTCATGTTTTTAGAGTTTATCTAATAACATTTTTACTTGTTTACTATTGTAGGAAATAAATAATAAAGAGAGTTTGAGTCATGAAGAGCTAAGAGAGAAAAAAAATTCTGCAATCAGATTTGCTTAATTGAAATTTGGGCTATTAATATAATGTTAGCTAAATAGCATGAGACCCAATGCAAAAACCCAAGTGAAGCCATTTGGACTTTGGGAATGGAACGTGAAGCTCTCTAAAATGAAAGTGTGTTGGCCTTGCAAGAGGATGCTGCACGTGTGGAATGAAAAAATAGAGGAACAACGTGAATAGAAAAAGAAGAGCCGCACAAGGGAGATATAGCGTAACGGCAGCGAAAATAAAAAAATAACGCACAGGAATGAAAATAAAAAAAGGCAGCAGCGAAAATAAAAAGAACCAGGGAGAGCTGTGCAGTGAGGGACGCACAGAAGAGGAACCAGGACGGGGCGTGAACCAGAGCTGGACATTTCAGAAGGATCATCTTCATTTTTATGGAGTTTTTCTTTCACTCTTTCTCTTTATTTTATTTTATCTTAGGATTTAGCATGTGTAGCTAAATTCCTTTTTGCTGGGGTTTTGATGTAATCTTTTTATGATGAAGTTTTATCTGACAGTCTGATTATCTTATGAACAATTGATATGTTGATGTAATGTTTACTGTTTTTAATTTACATTTGAGTGCTTAGCTACCATTCTCGTGTTTTGAGGGTTCATGTATATGCTAGGAATAGTGATATGTGGACTTTGCCTCCTGTAAGCATTATTGTTAATTGGGTTAATTTAGGAATAGATGATTGGATTAATGTGGACATTTCACAAATTCCATAGAGCTTTTATCATCATGCCTTGTTAATTAGACCTAAGGAATTAGCGTAATTGTTGAGGTTTGGTAGAATTGATTCACTAAGGAATTAGGCTTCAATTAATTAAGGGAATTTGTCCTTCAACATGCCAATTAGAATTAGGATAATTAGAGTGTCAGTAATTCACAGGATTCTTTGTCTGTGAGGAATCCGGATTCATAATTGGATGAAATCAAATCCCTAGCGCTTTTATTTCTATTTTATCTCAACCAAAATACCAAAAATATTTTATTACTCTTTTGTTTTATTTTATTTATTTTGAGCTCTCTTCGTACCAAAGTTTAGTCTAAATAGTTGTTTAACTTTTGAATTGGTACTTGGTAATTAATCCCTGTGGACGATATCCGGTTCTTACCGATTTTATTACTTGCAGCGATTTGGTACACTTGCCAATTTTGCTCAACAAGTTTTTGGCGCCGTTGCCGGGGATTGGTTTTGCCAATATCGTTAGTACCAAAGGAGACAACTAATTTAGACATTTTTATTTTTTATTTTTTGTATATATTTGATCTTTTCTTTTGAGGATTGTTTGTGCTAGGTGGATGCAATACATGGACCATCATTACTATCCAAACCGGGAATATCAAATTGATTGGGTCGTGCTTGATTGCATTATTGATAAGCATGTGAAGATATATTCAAAGGAGGAATTGAAATCCTATTTATCATCCTTACAACCACCACCACACCTTACGCTGGACCCCGAGGTGCTGGAATCACTTTGGGAGATAGATGCTCAGCTTGTGATCCAGAGCTTAGAGCGTAGCAAGGAAGAAATAAGTGCCATGATTCAGAGGCTTAAAATGCGTAGGGAACATTCTCAATTGATAGCGGCAATGCTAAGTGATAACTTTCGGAAGTTAGAAGAGCAATCTAGTGAATATTCTAAATTGCTAGCAGAAAAGCCATATGAGAATCAAATTGAGGATAATGCAATTGCGAATATGGCCTTGAATGAAGATGAAGTGGTGGTGGTAGATGAGTCACAAGAGGGAATATCTTTCACCATGCTTGCCAAGAAACCTGAAATTGCTGCGTTGGATAAATATGTTGGGTTACATGCATGTGTGGATGTTGTCAAATTGGCTCCTTTCACTTGTTTGTCATATTCTTTTGTCAAAGTACTAATTGACCCGAGAGGAAGTGAACTCATTGTTGTACTTAAGGAGGTCAATGAAGGCTCCACACACATTTCAGGAGTTATTGAGGGTAGAGTCATATTGCTTGTACAATTGCCATTCTTCAAGCCATGGGATCCGGGAGGAAGCCTGTCAACATTGAGCATCTTTTGGCCCTTATGCTACAACCAATGCGATCCGGGTGGAATCATCTCAATGAGTTTTTCTTAACCTTTCTCTTTAGTTTATTTTTATTTTCTTGTTACTCGTGTGTTTCAAATGTTTTAGTTTGTTCGTGTTAGAATAAAAATAGGTCAAGCACTTAAAGGTTTAGGATGCTATTTTGAGATGTCACTTTTGGCATTTTCATTATTTGGTGCAAATTGTCGGGCTATGTTCCTTTCTTTAGAAGTTCTTCTTGTAGTATAGTCTTAACTTTTCAAATTTGTTCATAGCATTCTTTATAACTTCTTTGCATATAATTTTTTCTTTTTCATTAAATTTCATGGTTTGGAATAAAATTTTGGAATCTTGGTTATGACCTTGGTGAGATATTGGGCTTGATTGTTAATTTTTTCTGAGTGTGCACCATTTAGTTGATGTGCTGAGATTTGCTTGATTCTTTTATCTAAAATTTATGAATTGCATGTGTTGTATAAAAATGATTTAGGCATTTTTTTTTTTTCATAAACCACTTGATCCAAAAAGCCAACCCTGAATGAAAAAAAAAAATCATTTGTTTACCCCCTTGAGCTTTATGTTTAATTTTATTCTCACCCTTGCTTATTGAATTATCATGACCTTGTTTATTCTAACTTGAGGATAGGAGAGCATTGGTGAATTGCTTGTGGACAAGCAAAGACTTTGGTTTGGGGGAGAGAGTAAGGGAATAATGTGAGAAGCCTTGAGAGGTTTGGAAAAAAGTGTAAAAATGCAAAAAAAACAAAAAAACTTAAAAACAAAAAAACAAAAAAACAAAACAAAACAAAAAAAAAACAATTGATACCCAAAAAAATGTGAAAAAATGGGTTTGAAAAAAAATTGTGAATAAAGTTGTGAGAAACTCCAAAGAAGGGAAAGGAGAAATGGAAAAAAAAAAAAAAAAAACAATTATAGCAATTGAGAATTTTGTGATTTTTATTGAAACATTTGAGTTGTTGTAATTGCTCTCCTATTCTTTTCGTCACCTTTTGTTTGTTTCTTTCCTCACTTGTTTTTTCACTTTAGCCAAGTTACAACCCAAAATAAAGTGTGCTTTGAGGGACACTTCACCACCATATACATGAGTGATTATTTGATGATTGTGCATCTTGTGAGGACTAAGGTTCTATTTTTTCTTCTCTTGCCAAATTGCCATGATTTTTAATTTTTAAGAATATAGTGATTGCAAAGTTGTTATTTTTTTGCTTCTTGACATTTTTGGAGATGAGCTTGCTATTGGTTGATACTTCTGTTTTAGGAATTAGTCTTATTACATTTTTGCCTTATAGTGATTTTGTCTAATTATGCTCTCTTTCAGTTTTCCTGAATCATATAAGAGCTTGGTTTGTTGTCCTGAGTTTTTTATATGTTAGTTTGAGTTACTTTTTCTTGGGGACAAGCAAAGTCTTAGGTTTGGGGGTGTGATAATCTGCTAGAAACTGTGATTTATATATATATATTGAGTGGATTTTTCCTCCTAATTGTGATATTTGATTGAGTTTTGTCCCTAAGTTTAGTTAATTGAGTTCTAAATAATGTCTTAGTTATTTTATTTTAATTTCATGTTTTTAGAGTTTATCTCATAACATTTTTACTTGTTTACTATTGTAGGAAATAAATAATAAAGATAGTTTGAGTCATGAAGAGCTAAGAGAGAAAAAAAATTCTGCAATCAGATTTGCTTAATTGAAATTTGGGCTATTAATATAATGTTAGCCAAAGGGCCCTGCTATTGGCACCGAAATTTTTCCTATTTGCACCTTGCACATTTTTTTTTCCTCCTGTTTTTCCAAATTTACCCTTAAGTCTACTATCCTTCCCACACCTCACCTTCAACATCCGGAAAACCTAAAATCCCCCATCCCCTCCCCCACACCGCGAGACGATAACACATCCGGAAAGGTTTTCCCCTCTTCTCCCACACACCGTGCGCCACCCACAAAGCAAGTCAGCCGAGCGCCTCCCACCGTGACTCCAGCACCGCGCGGCCTCCCACCTCTTCAGGTAACTCCAACTTTCTCTTTCGTCTATTCCTCTGTTGATTCCTGTGTCTGTTGATGGTAGTTCTCCTTCTCGCGTCGTACGCCTGTTATTTTCCAGAAGCCCCCGCCCCCGTCCGCAATAGTTTTTCCGGACAACCTCCGGATATACGTTTCCGGATGGTTCCGGATTAGTGTTTCCGGACACGTCCGGATTAGTTTTTCCGGACACTTCCAGATGTGTTATTCCGGACACTTCCGGATGTGTTATTCCGGACATTTCCGGAATTTTTATTCCGGACACTTCCGGATCAAAATTTCCGGAAATTTTCCGGATTCCACTTTCCGGATTTGTTTTTGTTTTCTTTTTTTTAAAAATACCGAAATTGCAATTTTTACTGTGTGTAGTAGAAAAAGGGTAATTAGATACATGAAAAATGAATAAGTTTAATGGTATTTCATTATAAATAAGTATTGTATAAAATTTGGCTCCTTTTACTGATACACAAAAACGATGTGTTTAATACAAAAATCAGTTTATCATGTGTTGTTATATGAATATTTTTGTCACTGTGATTGTAGAAGAGGATTGTAGAATAGCATTCAGTTAGAACTTAAAGTTACATCATTAAGAAATTGTCCAAAATTATGATGCCAAAAATAGTAAAGGAGAAGAAAATGTTAAGAAACACAGGATACCTATTTGGAAAATGATCAATGAAGAGGGTATTCAAGTGCAACATGTTGGCGTTGACCCAGAATACTATGCAGTGAAACAGTTGAACAAAAGCTAATGACTTTGTGAAATGTTCACTCGTGATGGCAATTGGGGCACCCTCCTCCAACTGCACTTTCCAGACTCACCATGAATCTCACACACACAAGCTGGATGCACCCTATGATAATCTTCATTGAAAACATATATAAGATCACCCAACCCAACACACTTCAAGCTTGCAAATTTATCATCCTCATCCCCATCAAACAAGCTATAAAGCAGATCATGGGGCATAACTGCAATTTCACTGAACTTCATGGTCCTCTCATCAACCTTCCACAAATTAAAGCAAGACCCATTTGGCAAATTGCAGATCCCAGCTAGAACAAGTTGTTCCCTACAAGCAATCAATAAGGAAAACACAGCCCCAGGAGGCCTAAGTGTCTGAACCTCACTCCAAACATGTTGCTTCAAATCAAAAGATGAAACAAAGCAAGAGTATATCCCAAAAACATAAAATTCATTGTCTAATAACATTTGTGTGGGTTATGTTGGCCATAATTCATTTATGTAATTGTTGTATTGGGTAGGCGGGTATAGGTTATTGTCAGGTTATTAAATGGGATCACGTTGGTGTGGGTTTAGGGTTTAGCTATAGCTCAACCTTTTTGCAAGATGTACTTTGTAGTTTGAAGCTTAATATATAGCCTGTTATTATTACTGAATTTCTGCATCTCCATTATTATGCAGCATGGTGCGTACTCATAGTGGACCGGTCCCTCCTATTGACCGTCAGCGACCGACAGCTTCTGCGCGTGCACAACGTGCTGCTGCTAGCCGTGTACATCAGGCTCAGCAGGATGATGAGGTTGTTGTACAGGATCCTGCTCCGGAGGTTGAGGTCCCTGTACAGCTTCAGCCAGAGGATGATGTTCCTTTCCCCGGAGGGCCAGAGGATACGTCTGTCCTTAGGTCATACGTTGAGCATGTTGCACACGCGCTATGGAATGGAGACGTAAGTATCCTCTATAAATTATTATCTTAATAATTTACATTTTGATTTAGTTTAATATTAAATAAATTGTTTTCAATGATATTTCACACGTGTTTATGGTTGCAGGACCGTCGTGAGCTTAAGGTTGTCACACATGGACGGAAGCTAGCAAGATTCCTATGCAACGACATACAAGTTGAGACTATTGTTAGAGACTCTGGTTTGGGACCCCTGATGCACTGCTCGCACCTCAATGTTGAGAAGGGGTTGTTGTCAGCCTTTATCGAGAGGTGGCATAAAGAGACATGCACCTTTCACTTACCATTTGGTGAGATGGCGATTACTTTGGATGACGTCTCAAGCCTATTGCATCTCCCAACCACCGGTGCGTTTTTCACACTGCCTCTCATGGACAAGGCCACTGCAAACTCGTATTTGGTTGAGTATTTAGGAGTGCAGGAGTCGGAGGCTAAATGTGAGACTGATGGAACTAGAGGTGCACATGTTCGTTTTAATTGGCTGGAAGATGTCTACCGGGAGCAGTTGGAGGCAGGAGAAGTAGAAAATGCGGCCAGAGCATATCTATTACACTTGGTCGGTTGCACTATTTTTGCGGATAAGAGTTCGACGTACGTTGATGTTGCATTCTTGGAGCTGTTTCGCAACCTTGACAACTGCAGAAGATTTGCATGGGGCACAATTGCCTTAGCATACCTGTATGACCATTTATGTGAGGCTAGTCGGTATAACGTACGATAATGTGGAGGTTACATGACCCTTTTGCAGGTATAACGTGTTTATTATTTATAGTTTTTTTTTTTTTTTTTTTTTTGCTATTTCATATAATTGAGATATTACTGTTGTTTCAGGCTTGGATACTTGAACATTTTCCAACCATTGGCATGCGTAACTTGACAGATGGATACACAGAAGACTCCCCAAGAGCACAACGATTGACATCTGCAAGGGGTGGAGGTGTAGTTCTACCATTTCGGGTTGCCATTGATCATCTGAGAGCAGAGGACATAATCTGGATGCCTTATGAGGATCACAGGATTCATCGACCATTTGCTGACATCTCCCTTTTTCCGGTTTCATTAGATGTGGCCGGATGAGGCACCCTCATCTACCAGAGAGGGTCTTACGCCAGTTTGGTTATATTCAAGACATTCCTCGGTCACCGTTTGTTGTAACTGGTGTTAGACTGTCATCTGAGGAGGTAGATGCGAAATGGTCTGTGTATGCTGAAGAGTTGGTAGTTACGGGACCACGTGTTAATTATCCATCGCAGTGTGTAGATGGATACCTGATGTGGTACCAAAGGATCTCACATCCCTACCTGATACCACCAGGTCAAGGACCTCCTCCCAGGGTGCCGGTGGTCCAGACTGGCTCTACTACAGATGACAGTTCCAGTATTTTTGTTCAGCAAGTGGTAAGCAAGTTTATTTATTTATAACAAGGTTTTGTGTTTGTTTCGATAGTTGTGCTTTAAGCTAGTTAACTTTGAATTTGTAGGAGAGGTTTCAGAAGATTAATGACTTGCTCCAGGAGATGATTGATGGAAACATGGTAACCCACGGCACCGATGCTTGGGAGCACGTGCAAAAAGCACGGTCACTAGCTCATGGAGGCATTCAGTTCACCAAGACATATCAGATGAGAAAGAAGTCTCGATCAGCTCCCTCTACCAGTTGATCAGTTGTAGTTGTTTGAACACCTTAGTTATTAACGTAATTATTTTGTTATTTTGGTTTAGGGTTTATAACAATGATAAGGTATTGTAAGAAATCTTAGCAAACTTGATAATCTTTGTACACAAAAAATTAGTTGTCATATATATAAGTTGGAGTGAATCAATATTCCCAAAAAAATGGCATCTATCATTTATACAACCATCTGTCCACATATACAAAATATGGTTAATCATGTACTCAAAAAATCATGGAAATTCTAGTATATATCCAATCAATCAGCAGTGATATCCATCCATCCAGTTTCCTTTTGCAGTAACAATGAGCTAAAATGTTGCATGCGGCTAACATATGGAATTTCCCATGAACGAGCATCTGTATAACAATATTGGTGCCACCCCAATGCAAGGGGGGGTAAAGGGCACTCGTCCTTCAAAAAGACCTATAAAATAATGATATTATTTATCAAGTAAAATAAACGAGACAATTATTATGGTAATTGCAAAACAAAAACCAATTGTTATACCATACCTGTACAAAGTGACAATTATGCACAAGAGCAATGCAAATAATCTTATGAAGCGAATGACAAGATGGTGGTCTACTTCTTAATGGAAAAAAGGTGTTGCTTTGATGCATTGAAATGGCAACAAGGACAACTTTATATCTTGAAGCAATTACGTAACACATGTCCGGGATGGTCATCCACTTCTCATGGGATACAATTGTTTGGTTACCAACATACAAAGATCTTATTAGTTGCTCCACTCGTTGTTCACTATCAAATAACTTGGCGTACTCAACACGCCACTCTTTAAGCTCTTTAATCAAGTCGAGTCGGACTTGTGCCCAAGAATCCTCGCCCATACCAAGTAACGCAGCAATGGCTCGATATCCACAATTCCCATCAGCTTGCACATCAGTGATGTGTTCAACAAAGTGATGAAGTTGAGGAGGAATTTGATCTAACATTGGATATGCTCTCTTTCGTCTAATGGACTGGCTTGACTTTTGAGGAGAAGGTCGTCTTGAATTGCTCTCTTGTGCCGAATGGAGTGAATCAACATATTCAAAATAAGAAGGATCACGTTTAGTTGACCTAGCAAACTTCGCTGCATGACCTTTTGGTGCTCCTTTAGTTCGGACCTGTAAGTCATAAATAAACAAAAACAACAAACCAATTTTAAATCATGACGAATATAAAAGAACTATAGTGTTACCCTCTCAGGTGGTGGACACATTGTAGTCGTATCTGGGTATGCAATCTCACGTAGTTTAGTTTTCATAGTGATTTTTCTAGACAAATCAAGCTCCTGAAAACGCTTATTCAATGCATCTAGTTCATGCTCCACTGATATCTCTGACCATGACTCATCCAATCCTTCATATGCTAAGGTTAACCTCTTCCAATGAGAATGAGTTGACTGCAACGTAACATAGTTATCCATCGTCCTATAGTTACCAAGTTCACATGCACACGGTAGCCCATGTGTCCTTCTAATTGTGCAACCACAGACATCACTGTTATTCCCAACAATCTTTACTCGTTCCAACTCATCGGCAATATGATTTAGAGCACTCCTTGAAACAAATCCATGCAAACCGATGTAGAATCGACCATTGAATCTGTGTTCCACAACGTTGATGCTCTTCTCGAATGATGCCTTGATCTCAGTATGTTGCAAAATGACCAGGTTATTCATGGCATCCCAACAACTACACAAGTCCCCCATACTATCGTGAATCAAATTCTTCAACCTCCCATGTGCAGACTCAACCCTGTTAACAAACACAACAACAAAACATTACTTAAATATATAATCACAATTAAAGACTAAGGTAATGCTAATGTATATTAATGCTTAAAAGTTTAGAGAGCAACCTATTAGTTGTTGTGTTCCCAAGGTGCATCACCCGATTTATCCATGCTGCGACGAATTTTTCTTTATGAGGATTCAACCAGGTATTTTTCACATAGTCACCAAAAATTGGAAAATTATAACATTGCTCTTCAAAGTTTTTCATACGCTCTACGAACTCACCTTCAGTAGGAGAGTCCATAACACAATCCCAAGCATCCATCACAATGTCCCACTTTTGCTTCGGGTGCACTAGCATCTTACATTTGGCCTTCACATTCTTGACAATATGGAATTGACATAATAACTGAGTAGAACTAGGAAAGACAGTGTGAACTGCGTTCATCAATGCAACGTCTCTGTCGGTGACTATCACCTGAGCTATTGCCTTTTCAGTTAGAAACAATCCACGCAGCCTCTGTAATGCCCATATGAAATTATTACTTCACTCAGACTCCAAATAGGCAAAAGCAATGGAGAATGTCAACTCTGTTGAAGTAACACCAACAATCTCAAGTAACGGCAGTCAATACTTGTTGGTTTTATAAGTACTTTCAATACACATCACAATTGGGAATGCATTTAGAAGTTTCACAGCATCCGGATGTGTCCAAAAAATATCTCTAACTACATCAGACATGTCTAGCCTTCTATGCCAACAAACATATTTATCACGCTCAATTAAATACAACAACTGTTGCATTTCCGTTCTAGGGCCTCTTTTACAAATCCGAATATCTTGCCGTACATTATAGACCTGTTTGAGCGTGGTGCAATTATCTGGATTATGTTGCTTCAATGTGAACAGTATGTTGCTTGGCTTAACCAAGCTCTTTGTCAAATCTTCCACCAAAGACCTCTCTTGGGCACTTAGGTGACCAACGTAGGCATGCCCAACCAATGTCTTTGCTAACTCATGGTTGTGAAAACCACACACTACTTCAAGTTTCCATCCAGCACCATTTTTCATAGGTTTTCCTCTTAATTTGAAAGGACATTCACATCTTCTAGTTCTCGTC
Organism: Echinosophora koreensis; assembly: GCA_035048595.1. Classification (NCBI taxonomy): domain Eukaryota; kingdom Viridiplantae; phylum Streptophyta; class Magnoliopsida; order Fabales; family Fabaceae; genus Echinosophora; species Echinosophora koreensis. The sequence continues at coordinate 89,131 of JAPCYP010000290.1, forward strand.
ACTTTGCGAACTAACTCCTTCTTGTATGGTCTATATTTCCCACCTCGTTCACAACCAAGCATGACTACCATCGTCCTTCGGTTACCTCCTGTGTCTGACCTTTGAATGACGACAACAATGCCATTCTCTCTACCGACTTGTCGAGCCCAATTCAACATATCTTCTCGAGATGGAAATACCTGACAGTACGAATTTACCAACATGTTATAGTGTGCACACTAAGTCATAACACAAAACTAACAATATTTAATTAATCAACCACCTTAGTAGTAGTGAATGCATCCCTACAATCAACATCATCTTTTACACTGGGAACATCCAACCTCTCTATGCTCACATGATTCTGAAAAAAAAACAAAGTAATAACAATAAATTTTTTTTTCCAAGATTACAATCAACAAAAATGAATTTTTACTCTTACATCTCCGTCTCTTCTCATATCAATGGACATGTCCATATCCCCAGATGGATTGTCAAAATAGTCTTCCATGTCCATTAAACGCAACCTTCAAACTATATGCATCATATCAAATAAGAAGAAGATTAATTTATTTTAGGAACGTGAATCAAGAAAATTTACACGTCCGGAAAGTACTTTCCGGATGTGTTAAATGTAAAATCAGCATTTGTGAATCCGGAAAATACTTTCCGGAGGTACATAATTTAGCTTAAGTATTTGTGAATCCGCAAAATACTTTCCGGAGTAAAAAATGATCTCCGGAATCTATTTTCCGGAGATGACACGATCAATCATTGCGGAAGTTTCCGGAAAATTTATTGAGGATAAAATGGCACAAAAAAAAAAGTTGCAGCCACTCACATTACAACTGACGTGCATGAACGATGCTGCGTAGGTTGAATCCTTTTCCAAAACACAATCGAACACAACTTTGAACCCTCTTATCTCCTTCGTTTTTGTAATACCATGAAAAACAACAACAAAAAACTAACGAATAATCCAACCTTCATTGCTGTATGATAATGGCAGAGACAATGTCGTGAAGAAGGTGACAACAGTGCCAAGGGTGTCTAGTGTATGAGAGTGGAGTGGGTTTCGATGTGGGGGAAGAGAAAGAATGATATAATAGTGGGTGAAAAGGGTGTTTTCGGAAATGTAAAATGTATTTTGAAGCTGCAAGGTGCCATTAGCATTTTGCACGGTGCCAATAGTAGTGCTCAAAAAGAAAACAGCTCCAATATTTTAGCTAAACAAAGGTCCAATACTAAACTATAAGAGTAATGATATTGGGACACCAAAAGTTGGCACCAACTTTTGACACCATGGTTAATTCAGTATATTGGTTGGTTAATTCACTTTTGACACTATTGGTTGATTAACCAACCAATATACTGAATTAACCATGGTGTCAAAAGTTGGTGTCAACTTTTGGTGTCATAATATCATTTCTCAAACTATAAAGGCCCACGTATAAGGTCCAAAAAAAAAACATTGATCCTCTTTCTTGGCTTTTATATAAGTTGTATGCTTGGTTGTTTTACTTACTGTTCTACTAAGGTGGCGTTTGGAAGAGCTTATTTAAGCTCCTTTTGACTTATCTGATGACATAAGCTCTTATGCAGTGTGTTTGGCAGAGCTTATAAAAGTAACTTATGCTATCCAAAAGGAGTTTTTAACTTATTTTCATAAGTTACTGGAACAAGCTTATGGAATTTTAACAAGTGCTTATGACCCCTCCATGTTTTTCCCCTTCGAATCCTCTCCTGCCCCTTTCTTCATAAGCTCTTATGGCATAAGCTCTCATGCGATAAGGTCTTATGTGATAAGCTCTTAATTAAGTTGTTTACCCAAACGGGACCTAAGAAGGTATCCTCTTCTTAGTTATATAGTTTTAAAAAACTTTTCGCTAATATATATATATATGAGTTAGGATCCATTGATACCAGGTGTAAGTCAAAATATTTACATCAAATCTGGACCATTAAAATTAATAAATCTAACATCTTACAATATTTTAATAAAAAAATATTAAAATTTTCAAAAGAAGTCACGTGTCTTCTTTCTTATCCTTTTCTTCCCTAGTCTGCCCCTTTTCTTCGTACCTGATAGAGGAAAGTAACCAACCCCTTCCTTCTCTGTTAGACTGTTCAATAGACATCGTCGCTGCCTCCAGGCGCCACAGCCACCACTGTGCAAAGGTGTCACTGCTGCCCAGACTTGCTAGATCATCCACCGTTGCTACAATAAATTTCGTTTTTTTAACTCCTTTTCATTTTCTTCACATTTTGGCAAAAGATCGAGGTATGCCTCTGGCTTCTCGGGCGTATGTGCTTGGCGATGTAGGCATCTAGGATTTTAATTTCTCATTGAAATAACTCATAAGACTTGGATAATTATATGCATATTAATTTGTTAAAAAAAATATGAACAAACTCATCCCTCGTTCTATTTCTTTTTTGTCTATTATTGGACAATATGCTCGGTCATGGAAGCCATTCCTTAAACCACCACAAACAAATCATGTGTGCCTTAAGTCAACCCTCGTCACTTTATCAAGAAAAGTTTTAATAGTTCTTCACCATGTATGCGAATAGGATTTCAAAATGCATCAATGAACCAGTAAAAAAATTTTTGGGTTGGCTCTCTGTTTTTTGTCAAGAGCTTGCTCTTGCATTGTCAAGGTGACCTCTGTCGTTTTTTTCGTCGGCAACAAAGCCTTCAATCTCAGGCGTCGGTTGTGGTTCCTAATCCTGGGTGATGGTGGTGCCATCGTCAAAGATCCGTAAGAAAGGAGAAAGGGCTGGGACGGTAAAAAAGGAGAATCACGTGCCTCTTTTCTTATTTTTTTTAATCGTTTTTACTAAAAAATTGTAAGCCGTTAGATTAATTAATTTTAATGGTCCAAATTTGGTGTAAGTATTTTGACTTACACCTGGTGTCAAAGGATCCTAACTATATATAATATATATATATATATATATATTCATTCCATTAATTTGATATTTTTTTTATGAACTACCGTAATTAATAAGGCCTTTGGTTCTCCGATGGTATTTCTGAGTATCTCACAAGCTTCAGCCCGTTTGGATCGACTTTGAGATTAATTCTCGACTGGCTGTTTAGAAAGAATTAACATTTGGTTTTCACAACCTCCCAATTAGAGTATCTACCATGTGGATTCGAACTTGCGCTCTTCTCTTTATGGAATTTGCGCTCTTCTCTTTATGAAGTCGAGATGCTTACCACTCGATCAAACTTTAATCGGTGATATTATTAAATTTTCCAATTCAACCCTAGTTATTACTCATTTTGGAAATTTATTATATGGAGAATGCTAGTTAAGGAATCATATATAGAAATTTTGTATTGAAAGTTCAAAACTTATGAATTTTCAATAACTTTTTTTGGATATTGATTCTTTTAACGAGTCCTTGACTCCTTGGTAAGGCCCTATTTTAATGTACTCCCTCCGGTCTCTATTGTAAGCAAAAATCAAATGAGACACACATATTAAGATAGTTAGTTGATCTCATTTAAAAGAGTCATTGAGAATAAAAAATTAAGTTTGTTACCTAAATTGCCCTTCCTCTTATTTATTAAGCTTGTGTTACTGAGAATAAAAGGAGTTATTGTGAAACAAAATTTGTATTAAATGAAGGGTATTTTGGGAATAACTTCATTAAATAAGATGAAAGTAGTTGAAATTTGCTTATATTTTAGACCAAAAAATTTGAAATTTTTTGCTTACATTGTGGACCGTAGGGAGTATTTCAAAATAGACTAAGGGTAATTTGGTAATTGGATGAGCAGAGGAAGGAAGGGATGGGACAAACGTGGGTTTTTGGAAACGACACTTGAATACTAGTTGCCTACACTCTACACTAACATTAGTCATTACTATTCGATTGGATGATTTGGCGGATCCCAGAAACCAAAGGCAAAATAGGATTCAGCAATCAGTAGCATTGAGATGGTTGTCGTTAGAACCAATGGCACCTTCTTCGCAATTCGCGCTTCTTCTCCTTCTCCCTTCGCCTCAGGTAATCAATCAAAAACTCACTGTCGTTCACCACTTTTGTTTTTTGAGTGCTGACACATTCCTATATTTCGTCGTCTCCGATTTCATTCTTCTCTTCATGTAAGCAATCCAATGGTTTATCTACCAAAAATTAATGGTTTGACTAGGTTGCATTGCTGTTATTTTTTGTCCATAATTTCGTTTTAGTTTTTACTAGTAAAAATTATTGGCATTTATTAGAGTGATTCTTCAATGCTCATTCGAGAGGAATTTTTTTCTTCAATGGAGAATCCAATGCGTTGCTTATGAGAGAGAAAAGAGGAGAAAAAATTGAAGGTTCAGCTTAGGAAGGTTTTTTTTTAAAAAAACAAATTCTGGAGGAAATAAAAACTTTTCAATTTATTAAGAATCTGATCTGGTTTTGCTGTTTTGTTCATCAGAGTTTCAGTTTTTCTTTTCTTTTCCCCTGTTCTTCATGCTATAATTTACAACAAATACTCCCTCCGAGTTCAATTACAAGGAAAAACAGCTAATTTCACACGTAATAAAGACGTTAGTTAATTTAGTTTAATTGTCTCGAGAATGTATAATATTCTTAAGAAAGTAGAAAGAGAATTGATTTGATTGATTAATTTTCTTGACTTTTAGAAACATTAAATAGAGTTGAGTCCAAAGGGAATACTTTATGACACTAAATACATAATTTATTAGTCACCATTTGGTACGAACAACTCTAGGTTTTGGGATTTTATCAAACAAAAAGAGTTGTGATATTTGAATATCTAATTTCAGATACCATATGTGACATCGTATTTATTTATATTTCTCACTTATTTTTTCATCTTGTACACACATCTCAAAAATATATAAAAACCTTATGGTGTCCAAGTTTCATGTTAAAATATAATTCCTCAAAGAAACAAAGATGGTTCTGGAAGAAAAGAATAGCCTTATTATAAGATAATGTTTTCAAAATTGTAGAATCCAATGTTTACCAAACCCAAAAAGAATTTTATAATAAAAACAGAGAGATGGTAATAATAAATTTCAGGGCCGGATTCGGTGTTTTGAAGGGGACGGTTTGTTTGTTTCGTCACGTAAACAAACCACGCGAGAGGTTAGGGGAGGGTCCACGACCATGTCATCTGTGAAACGGAACTAGACAACTAGTCAAACTACATGGTAATAAGGAAGAGAAATGTTTCCCTGACACAAATTTCTATACCTTACACCGTATAGTGCTATACTATGCGACACTGTAGCTATACTGTGTGGTACTGTAGTGGGTTTTTTTTTTTTTTTTTTTTTTTTTTTTTTTTTAAGTTTTGGCTTTTTTTTAAATGTTATTTTTTGATAAATAAATTTTTTGGTTAAGTATGTGCAAATATCTGGTGAATCATGTACAAATATTTGGTGAATTCAATTTATTATCTGGTGAATGAGTTTTGTTGAGAAATAAAATTTTTCGTTAAGTGGTGAATCATGTACAAATATCTGGTGAATTCAGTTCATTATCTGGTGAATGGATTTTTTTGAGAAATAAATTTTTTGGTTAAGTATGTGCAAATATCTGGTGAATCATGTACAAATATCTGGTGAATTCAATTCATTATCTGGTGAATGAGTTTTTTTGAGAAATAAAACTTTTCATTAAGTGGTGAATCATGTACAAATATCTGGTGAAGTCAGTTCATTATCTAGTGAATGATTTTTTTGAGAAATAAATTTTTTGGTTAAGTATGTGCAAATATTTGGTGAATCATGTACAAATATCTGGTGAATTCAATTCATTATCTGGTGAATGGGTTTTTTTTAGAAAAAATTTTTCGTTAAGTGGTGAATCATGTACAAATATCTGGTGAATTTAGTTCATTATCTGGTGAATGGATTTTTTTGAGAAATAAATTTTTTCGTTAAGTACGTGCAAATATCTGGTGAATCATATACAAATATCTGGTGAATTCAATTCATTATCTGGTGAATGGTTTTTTTTGAGAAATAAAATTTTTCGTTAAGTGGTGAATCATGTACAAATATCTGGTGACTTCAGTTCATTATCTGGTGAATGGGTTTTTTTTATAATTAAAATTTTATTTTTTATAAAAAAACTAAAATTTAAAAAAAAAAGACCCGCTACAATACAGCACAGTACAGCTACAGTGCCGCACAGTACGGCACTGTGATGTCCTCGTGCGCGTCCCCTGCACACATCTCAATAAGGAATATGATAGGACTTGGTTATTAGTGGAGTTGTTACTGCAACTACAACATCATGGGACGAGTGGAGGGGGAGTTACCAAACCAAAAGAAGTTAACTAACATGTAAGGGCATTTCGATTTTCATATTCAATATTTAAAATTAATCAATATCTAAATCTAAATTATAATACACATATTGATCAAAAAATTATAATACATATACGACTTCATATCATATTTATAGTTTGGGTTAAGTTCACTCAAAATTTACACCATCCATATGACAGGTACTGAACCAATCAAATAGCCACATGAGTGGGTCAAATTTTCAAACATTGACTAGTTGAAAAGTCAAATGTCCAGGTGTCAAAATGATTAGTTCAACACTTACCACATGAGTGATGTAATGGGTGGTGTAAATTTTGGGTGGTGCACTATAGAATGAACCCATATTTATATAATTTTTATCTTACTTCAACTAGTTTATCATGTAACATGTTGTTTTGGACACTTAAAATCTGAGTATGCTACATAAAGATATATAAGAGATGTGTCAAAATAATGTTAGAGAAACATGTTTGTTTCGTATCATTCAATATGCATCATATGTTATAAAAATGTTTCTAAAGATAGAAGGTAATGACATTAGCCACGCAACTATTATCTGATGAGAAAAATCTATTATGACATGAAAGCATAAAAATTTCTCATGTAGGCGGCAAATTTTTTTTGAAAAGAAAAAGCAAAGACCAGAGGCTATAAAAAAGGAGGAGTTTTTATTTGTCACATGAAGAGGATAACATAACATATATATATATCGAGTCTTCATCTGTCCACGTGGTGGTTTGCGGTCCCATATCCCCCAGCATCAGAGCTCATGGCTTGTCTATGTCATTTTGCATTTTTGTTTGTCGGGGCAAAACACGACAATGCACACTGTTCTAATTACCACACCCCTTTCTCCTCCACCCCCATACGCAACTAGAAGTAGTAGAACTATTACCCTTTCATGATGTCTCCCTCCAATACTGTTCGGTTCCACCCAAAACAGAACATCATTTGTGCCACGGAACCGTTCTTACTGATTAAGTGCATTTCATGATGCGCAGTCTCAACTTGTAAAAAACAAGATCTTTTTAATTCCTTTCTTGAATCAAGTAGTTGACTGGTTTTGGCTGAGAAAGCAAAATTTCCTTTTTAAACAAAAAAGGCTGAATGAGGAACTCCACTGATTGTTTATACACAGATCATGCAACATGTGGCTCTCCTGCTTGGATTGGTAAAGGACTAACCTGTGTTTGCTTCAAGAGTAAGGGAAGCTGTCAACGAATCTGCATTAGTTTGACCCCTTTACAGGTCAGTACTAATTTGCAAGTTACACATTGCACTCTTACTTAGTTAACTATTTGTAGTTGTTGCAATCTACTCAAATTTTATGTATATTTTCAAAGCTTTTTAGTTTCTGGTTATGCTTAGTTTTAGTTTCTATACAATATCTCTTTTACATAGTTACTCTGCTAGTCTGGATTTTTTTATGGAGTTGGAATCATCAGTTGTTTGGACCCTTTGGAGGACTGCTTGTCATATTACTCAGTATAACCTTGAATGCTAGCTTCCTGCTTTATAGTGTTTTTGATCACCTTTCATTCAAAACACAAACCGTCTTCCTAAGTGACAGTTAAAGTTATCAAAGCTTGGCTTTTTACCAATATGGTATCTGTATATCAGTTCAAGAAGTTGAACTACTTGAATATTGTCCCCTTCCCTCTCTTTACAAAGGGTGCAATCTAAAAATGCGTAACTAGCTCAAAGACCGCTTGGAGCGTTTGTGGAATATATTTCAGATAGTTTCGATAATAACTGGAAACTGTTGGAAACAAACAAAACTTCAAATAGTTTAGAAGGTAATTTGAAAAAGTGAATATAACTATTATTCTGATGTCATTTGAAATCTGTTTGTTTTCTGGAATAATTGAAGAAACAGTTTTCGAAAATGCATTTGAAATATTTGGTTTAATATTTGTGTTTTTTTTTTTTTGAACATCTTTCTGTCATGAACTCATTGAGGACTGACAGCAGTGAGAAAGAGGGAAAAAAATTTCATTGAGCAGCAGCTTTGTAAAAATTTTGTAGGAGGAAAGACTGAGAAGACTAAAGCGCCGAATGAAAGTTTACTTTGATGCTTCCAAGCTTGAACCAGGTATATGTTCTCTAACTTCTGATATCAACATGTAGATGACTTTTCTTATTTCTCATCAAGAAATTCTTCAAGGGCAGGAAGCTTTGAGAGCTTTGTGGTCTGCTTCGTTCCCTGGTCAGGAGCTCCATGGCTTGATTTCTGATCAGTGGAAAGAAATGGGATGGCAGGGAAGAGATCCATCTACTGATTTCAGGTTATATTAGCCTTTTCATCCGCATCCCTTTGTTATGTTCTTGTGTTGTTTTCAATCATGACATAGTTCACTTACTATTCTGGTTTGATTTTCCTAAACAGAGGAGCTGGTTTTATTTCCTTGGAGAATCTACTATTCTTTGCAAAGACATTCTCTGTAAGATTCTGAACTTTCTAGTAGCTATTATCTTTTGGTGGCACCATGTCTATCCTAGACCCCATAATGAATAAATCCAGATTACAATGTTGACTTGAGTAAAAGTAAAACCTTTCAAGGCCACTGATTTTTACGAGTATAATGTGTCATTCTATAGATGAAAGAAAGAAGTATTTTTGTCCCAAAATTTCTGATCTTTACTCTACAAATAGTTTACTTGTTTTGTTTTAAGTTTTTTCTATTTGTCATTGCAGACTTCGTTCCAGTGTCTATTGAAGAAGCAAGGAGGAAAGGGAGCTATCTGGGAGTATCCCTTTGCTGTTGCTGGCGTAAACATCACATTCATGATTATGCAAATGCTGGACCTTGATGCCAGTATGTCATGCTGCTTTTTGTCACCAAGTATTTTGCTCTAAAGATAGTCATTGACTTATTTTTGTTAACACATTATCCCATTTGATTAAACATGAGTCTTGTGGCCTAAGTCACCAAGGGAGCTCAAATTACAGATCAAGGTCACCTTAAAGGGGATAGAATTTGTCATATTCAATAAAAAGAATATTGCTAATTCCGAGTGGTTTCTTCACTTGCAGCTAAACCCAGGACTTTTGTCAGAACAATTTTTCTACAGATGCTTTCAGGTTAGAATCAGCAACTGTATTGTTTTATTGTGCTTTGGGAAGGCAGTTTGAATTGATCTCATTTTTGGCCTATGACTTCACTACTCTTCTTGAGTCTTGACATATCTGTTTTCCCAAATTTTACACAATGTTTTTACTTTTTAGACATTATCTTTCATGGCTTTCATCAAGGGTTTAAAGGTGATTGCCTACTTACCTTGTATTCTCATACATTTGCAGAAAATGAGTGGGCATTTGACTTGCTTTATTGTGTGGCATTCGTGGTTATGGACAAGCAGTGGCTGGAGAGAAATGCTACATATATGGAATTTAATGTAAGAACCCATTGTATTGTGCACCTACTAACTACTCCCTGCATTTCAAAATGTATGTCATTTAAGGGTTTTAGGGAAATGAAGTTTCATTTGATTAAATTAGCCTCTGACTCATTAATGCTATATACCAGGAGACAAGAATAATGTTGAAAAAGAAAATAGTTTTCTAAAATGACAGATAAAATGAAACAATTTATTCTCTAAAAAGACTTATATTTTGAAACAAATACATTATAGTTTATAAATGCCATATAAAGTAATTTTAAATCTTGCTACTTAATTTTCCTAATACTTTCTCGGCTCGAGGGATTAGTCTCTGCTGTTACGTGCGAAGGATACCTTTGGGAACCCAAAAAATCTTCCTAATACTTTCGGTATTTACTATTTAGTATCAGGAAGATTAGTAGGAGGATTTTGTAGGACAACATACTAATTTGGTATATCTATAAGATAATGTTACACGGGCCACTTGTTTTTTTTAATACAGTATGTCTTGAAATCCACGCGAGTTCAGCTAGAGAAAGAATTGTTGATGGATGATGTTCTACGGATTGAAGACATGCCTTCTTATGCTCTTCTTTGTTGACAAGGGGCTCAAGCTGAGACACCTGACCAAGACCCTCTTTTCCACAAAAGCCTAGTTCATGTACAATCTCTCTCTTTCTCTCTCAGATGCTTATTGGATCCGTAGCTTTAATTTGTGACATTTACTAGTTTATCTGTAATTTATCCCCATCATTCTTACATGATAGTTCTAAAGCAAAACGAACAAGTTGATTAGTGCAAAAGAAATTTCCACGTTGACAGCAGAAGTGTCTCTTTACATGACATTCACGATATTTTTGTTTGGAAATTTTGAATAATTAGTGATTAGAAGCCTAGATGATGCGAATCAACAAATAGAATTAATTTTTACACGAGTTTATAGTCCAGTAACGCTACTATTCTAGAGTTCTTTATATTGCTGTTACCTTTTTCATGTACTCCTCCAAAACCCCGTACCTCTTATAAGCCTTGTTCATTCTGGAGGTTAAAAAATGCAGATTCTATTTTACGTGAATAAAAACATGTTAATCTATACCATTTATATATAAGATATAAGATTTGTTTACATTTATATGTATTTATGTATAAGAATTTTGCACACCATTTTTTCTAATAATCTATTGATTATTAATCTATTAATCAAACAATGTAGTACATTATTCGTCTGAAACTTATACATCACTAACTAGTATAAAAATTGTGTAGAAAATTTGGTGATCAAGAATTTCCCTTTCTTATAATGTTTTAAAAGTTGACGACACCTAAGAAAAGGTGTGTTATATGAACACCCAAAATGGACACCCAATATGGATACTCAAGAATGTGTATGTTAATAGTGCACTTACATTTACACAATTGTTATTGTGTCTATTTACGCAATTGCCATTGTGTCTATGGTGTCCAGAAAAGGTGTCCCAAATGGGTATTTAAATATCATTAGTCCCTAAGAATTTGATCAAGAGAATTTTGGAAGTGATGTTTATCTATATTTCGTACCTACAAGGACAAAAGGCCTCACTGGATTCCACACTATTGACTCACAAATGTTTTCTGCTGGTAACATGAGGTCTTTATTTATGCCCATCTCTGTGTAATATTCTTATATTTTATGCCGTTCTGTCATGGAGAAAAGCTTAAATACTTCTAATTCTAGAAATTAGAAAGTGGTGTACTATTTATGAGTTTATAACTATAATTAAGCATACTACTTAGGTGGTGTTTGGAAGAGCTTATTTAAGCTCCTTTTGACTTATCTGATGACATAAGCTCTTATGTAGCATGTTTGGCAGAGCTTATAAAAGTAACTTATGCCATCTCATAAGGAGTTTTTGACTTATTTTCATAAATCACTGGAACAAGCTTATAGAATTTTAACAAGTGCTTATGACCCCTCTGTGTTTTCCCTTTTCGAATCCTCTCCTGTCCTTTTTTTCATAAGCTCTTATGGCACAAGCTCTTATGCAATAAGGTCTTATGTGATAAGCTCTTAATTAAGTTGTTTACCCAAACGCGGCCTTAGTGTGTAATTTCTCATCGGCTTCAGGCTATGGCATCTCTTCTCCTCACTAATTTATGATTCCTTCTCTATAAGCTTGAGTTGTTCCCCTCTTGGCCCTAGAGTGTGCAGCATTCAATCACTCAAATTTAGTTTTGAATTATTTTCAACAGGTTTCACATTTTCAGTAGTAAAAAAAAAAAATTTACTTTTACATTCACCAAAGCTTAGTATGGGTTTTAACTAATATTTTTTATCATAATATTCTTAAAAAATTAATTACTTCCTCTTCCTTTCAACATTAATATTGTTTTGTATTGCAAACTATTAATGGGAATAAGTTTATATAACTCATTCATTAAAATTCATTTTTGAGAAACCAGTTTCCATACAAATCCAGTCTTTTCACATGAATGCTAGTTTGCCAAATGAACCGCATGTTGTGGTTGTTTAGTCACCATATAATTAGTGGATCAGGACCACTTCGAGAGTGCCGGTGATGAATAATAATGCTCATTCATATTTGATAAAGGAGAGAAAAATTACAAGATCATGCGGTTATTGATTTTGCCCTGCAAACAAGCTATCAAAGTTGCAAGATAGATAATACACGTGCTCTGCAAAGAAGCATGTTAGAAAGGGAATAAAGCATTAATGATTTGGTGTGTTCATATATTTGAGGAAGTGGAACCAAAGTGTTGCGTAAAAACCAGATGGGAGATTTCAACACTATCATTTACCGCCAGCTTAGTTCAGTGTTGTACTTTAGAAAAGCTCACTTCCATTTATCAGACAATTAATAACTATAACTATATTTTAAATAGGATTAAAAGAAACTATAAATATTGATGCTTTTGGAGATACAATAAGTTGTGACATGATACTAAACCATTTGCTTTTTATTTGTCCAATTCTATACTAAGGCTATCTCCATCAGTCCCAAAATGAGGTGCTTAAGTAAATAAGCATTGGTGCTTATACTTGGAACATCGTTGGAGAAGGTTCTTATCAAGGACCCCATTTTTTAGGGGTGCTTCCACAAGCATCGATGTCTATGGAATACTTCAAGGAAAATAGTCACAGAATGTAGGATCACTATTAGGACCCATTTAAGAACTTTATAAAAGTTGTTGGGTCGAAGAGATGAGATGTTTAAGTTATAAAAAATAAAAATAAGTAATATCTAATGGTGAGACCTATTTAAAAAACTCCAAAAGGTAAAAAAAGAAAATTGGATGGTGCGATAAAAATGCTCTAAGTACTACTATTATATAAAAATGGTATGTGTAAAGTATAGTATAGACGCATGACTAGTGCCAGTCAAAAAAATAAACTCTGCGATAAATATTTGCATATATACTTGCAGAGTATGTGCAAAGAATTGTTCAGATTTATACCGTACATAGGTCCCTGTGTGTACCTATGGACATAACACAAGTCCAAATCATTCTGCATATGACATAAGTCACATAAAAGAATGTTTCTAGGATTGCTCCTTTCTCCTATAAGTAAGCGAGAGCTTCAATTACTATTTTTTTTTTTAAATTTATTGTTATCCTTATTTTACTTTATTCAATGATTCAAATTAATTTATTTAATAAAAAGTTGATAAAATCATAAAATAGAAGTAGAACAAATACAAAGGAGTGACAATAAATTTTATTAAAAAAAAAAAAGAGTGCCAATAAACTTTTTTTTTGTGCTGGAACTTGGAAGTGACAAACTCTTTTTTACAAGTCTGTTCTCCCCTATATGACATCATGATTATTTTTTTGGGAACATAATGACATCATGATTAGGATTTGTAGCCAAAATTGTTTCCTTATTGGCTCGTCAATGTGATTAAGTATTTGTCGGTAAAAGAGGACCAAAATTGAGCTCAGGCTGTTCGTGAAATGTTGTCGCTTGCAAATTACAATGATAGCTTTGAGAAAAATAAATATAAAGTTAGTGCATGATCCACGTTGATTAGCATAATAATATTTCGATTTGATTTGGCATAAGCAGAAAGTTAAATGACTGAAACTTTAGTGCCTTTTAGCACCGAAATTATCTGTTTTTCTGCGGTGTTTTACCTGAGTACAAGCATCGAGTGCACATGATAAGCGTATATTGGCGTTTATATTTAAAAAAAAAAAAAAAATTGGATTATATATAGTTGGTGGCTTCTACGCCCTTTCTCTTGTAAAATTCATGTATGCAATATTCTCATTTTATATTTTACCTTTTATGCAGTCTTTCGTCCTTAACAAGACACAGCTCACTTTCCTCTGTCGCCGGAACAAGGTAGAACGTTTTATTCCTCTGTTGTTGTCTTTGCACCTAAATAAACAACTTATTAAAAAAGGAAATTCGCAATAAACATGATAATGATGGACTACTAAATTTGATATCACTTCTGGAAACTTGCAAGAAAAATAATCAACTTTAAAATCCATTAGAGTGCAAAAAATAACAATTTTATGCTTATATATCTCAATCAAGATCGACATCAATATTTAAGAAAGATAACGTACAAATCAAGTCCTACAAAATAGAAGAACTAATACTTGACAAAGCTTGGTGTATAACACATTTACATCTGATATATCAAAATAAGGAAGTCCATCAATTTTAGGTTCTAAAGAAAGAGACAGTTATTATCAGTAATAAAATTGAAATAATAAAAGAGGGGAAACGATAAAGGCTAAAGGATGAAATGAGACTGATTCTTGAACCCAAAGCTTACATTACCCACCTCTGTCACCCTTGTCTTTTAAGCAAAAACTAATACCAAATAGTAAATACTCACCCCACTGACACCAGCACTTCTTTCCCATCATTCTTTTGAGTTTTGCCTCTTCACCACTCAGTTGTTTATCCAGCAAGTTTGATTCCCAGTAGCAATACTGAAGGGTACCATAAACTCAAATGGGTTCATTCCAGACACCGATTGGGATGAGAAGCTCCACATTGCTAGAAACTTCATGTGGATTCCTGTTACAAGAACTGCAGGCAAGAGGCTCATTTATTTCATACATTACATAGGTCTTGAGCTAATTTCTGTTACATTCATTTTTTCCCTAAAATTTTATGAATTCAGATAATATGGGATGAAGTTGGAGAAGACAAGTTTGAAAGGGAGAAGGTTCTGCTGGATTTGGAGCAAGAGTGTCTTGAGGTTTACAGAAGAAAAGTTGACAGAGCAAATATATCAAGAGCTCATCTGCATCAGGAATTGGCAGAGGCTGAGGCTGAATTCACCCATCTTCTTTTGTCCCTTGGTGAACGATCTCTACCTGGACGGGTACCTATTCCACTTAGCAATCTCCACTAAGTAGATAAACAATCAAAATAAGATCCTGTTTTGTTAGTGCTTATGCTAATGATTAATTAAGAAACAGTTATGCTTCCAACTATGTCTCATTATTCAAATTTCAAAGTGAACACAATCTCCTGTGATAATTGCAAGAAAAATGCTAGAAAATATAGTAGTTTCTGAGCTAAGCTTTAGCAAGCAAAGGAACTTTGTAGTTTGTAAGAGTATCTCGATTCTTAAATATGACTTCAATGATAAGTGTTGTGCTTCAACAAGACATCATCAATTAGTGTAGAGTAAACTATATATTGATGAAAATACTAATTCAACAGCCAGAAAAAAGGGCGGGAACATTAAAAGAGCAGTTAGATTCAATCACTCCAGCACTCCAGGAGATGCGCTCGAGGAAAGAAGAGAGGTTAAACCAATTTCGAGCTGTGCAAGGACAAATTCAAAAAATTTCTGCAGAAATTACAGGTAACTCAGACAATGCACCCTCAACCATTGTTGTAAACGAGAATGATCTTTCACTAAAAAGACTTGAGGAGTATCAGAATGAGTTGCAAAGGCTCCACAATGAGAAGGTACCTAGAAGCAGTTTATGTTTTTCCCCACCATTAAGTGGGTAGTATTATTCAACCTTCCCATTTTCTTGTTACTTACTGTGATTACTTTCGTAGAATGAAAGACTTCAGCAAGTGGAGAAATACTTGGACATAATACACAGTTTGTCCACAATCTTGGGAAAGGATTCATCTGCGATTATCATGGAAGTTCACCCAAGCTTGAATGATTTGTGTGGAATAACAAAAAATATAAGTGGCACCATCCTGGATAAACTCAATACCACAGTGCAGTCCCTTTTTGAAGAAAAGCAAAATCGGCTGGACAAGGTGAAACAAATAATACTATTGTAAAATATGCACTTGAAAAACTTGTCAAAAAACGCCTTTACCTCCTTTCTTGTAACAATTATATAGTCATTCAAAAATGTTTTTCTCTTCATGAAGATCGACATTTTTCTTGTTGGCCTACACTTGAACCTATGTCAAAGAGAAATTCTTATGTATTGTGAGAGTACTACCCTGTCAAAGGCTATTCTAAAATAATTGCATCAGGTCCTTAAGCATCAAGTATTGTGTTTTTCCATTGAGTTTTATGCTTCCCATTTTAGAAATTTGTCATGTTCTTGCTATGTTTTGCAGCTTCACCATTTAGGCAAAGAACTGTCAAAGCTATGGAATCTTATGGACACACCATACAATGATCGGCAACCTTTTTCCCATGTAATCAATTTGTTGTCACTCTCATCAGCAGAAGTATCAGATCCAGGAAGTCTTACTACAGAAATAGTCCAGCAGGTAGGTATCTAATATAGATTATCCACAAAATATCAAAAAACATCTTAAAAATCCTCAACTTTTTTCAAGACTGAAGCTGAAGTCAAGAGGCTGGATCAACTAAAAGCAAGCAAGATGAAGGAGCTATTCCAGAAGAAGCAGGAGGAACTGGAGTTGATATGCAAGAAATCACACATAGAGATTCCTTCACGGACAGAGATGAACAATATAATTAGCCTCATAAACTCAGGTGAACCTAACTAATATGCGTATTCCATCTCAAAAACAATGTATGGTATTGGTTGTACTTATTTTAGAATTAAACTAGCCTAGAAATTGACTTAGATGTACAAAAGGGGAGATTGACCATTCCGATCTCCTCGTGAGCATGGATGAACAGATATCAAGAGCAAAAGAAGAGGCTTCTAGCAGGAAGGCTATAATGGAGAAAGTTGAAAAGTGGATGTTAGCACGTGATGAGGAGCGCTGGCTAGAAGAATACAGCAGGGTTAGATTTTTCATTTGAATCAATATTCATAAGTAGGATCAAAGAATGACTTTACCTGTTATATGTTTCACAATCCAACTGTGTTATCAGGATGAGAATCGATACTCAGTCAGCAGAGGAGCTCACAAAAACTTGAGACGTGCTGAACGTGCCCGTATAATGGTCAGCAGAATGCCAGGTATATGCAATGTGATCATAACAATATAATTTGGACCAACCGGCAGCAAACCACATGTGCTTACATGAAATGATTGTTACTTCCAGCTTTGGTAGATTTGCTAATAAAAATGACAAGGAGTTGGGAAGAAGAAAGAAATAAAGTTTTCTTGTACGATGAGGTAAGATATCTTACATTCTGAAACACTTGGAATTCACTATGCTTCATATATTAGAAAATATGTACCTGAAAAGTGTATAACAAAGTAACAAACAGTCTAGCTGATTATTAAAAGGGAATAAACCATAAGATTATAAAAATTCAGAGAACATGCTGCATATTTAAGAGAGGCCAAATATGTATTGAGAAGATTCCCCTATAATAATATATTCCTTGATGTGATAGTCCTACACACATTTACAGGTGACTCTCACATGCCATAGTATTCAAAGAAAAGACAGAACGGACCATGGCTAACTGATATCACATATGAAAGCAGCAAAAACTTGTAGACACCATTCACCAAATTGCTTGCTTACACCAAAATAATCATAGCATTCAACATTTAATAACATTCATTTAGCACATTAATAGCACTTAAGAACATACTGATGCATATGGGTAAGCAAATTCAAACTCATCGGAACAATATTGATTCAAATATATATACTGATGACTATTTCTTTAGAAGAAAGAAAGGTTTAGCCAATGTTAAATGCCTCCACCATAATATAGAAACATTT
>JAPCYP010000291.1:0-105421 GCA_035048595.1 Echinosophora koreensis
CCCCCCTTTTTTTTTTACTGTTTTCTACTTTTTGCTTTTTTCTAAAAGCTCATCTAAACATATATCTTTTAAAATCACTTTTATTTAAAAAATAAGTCTAAGAAAAAACTCATCTAAACATGCTCTAGCGCTGCAACAAAAAAACTAGATGGCCGAACTAAGTTTCTCAACCTAAATGAAGAACACAATCTCAAATGCATGTTGAATTAATGAAAAAGCTTTTATGAAAAATGCAAAGTTAAAAATTAAAGGCCTAACATTTGAATATTTGTTGAAAAGTGTCTAGAACCGAATTTGTAATCATAATATTTCTCTTATTATATATTTTTCTATAAAGAATAGAATATCCTACTATTTATAAAAAAAATAGTTATAGAAAATTTATGCATACACTTTATATTATTTATATAATATTTAATGGAATTTTTTCAAGTTATTATATATTTATTTTAGGCTTAGTCACACTTCTGATCCTTCTTATTATTGACCATGAGCGATTTTAGTTCCTATAGATTTTTGTGTACATTTGGTCCTCCTATTTTTTCAATATTACAAATTTGATCATTTTGTTCAATGTCCGACAATATTTTTAAATAATCAACATAGATGAGTCACTCCTCTAAACATAAAACCTTCGTCGGTTGAGGTTCCCCTTCTCTGCCTCTCTGATTCAATATAATTCGATGCTTCCTCTCCACTGCTTACTAGTTTTGCCCAAAGTAGTCAAAACCGGACCGGACCGACCGGTCTGACCGGGAACCGGACTGCCTTCCGATCCGGATGACCCCCAAAACCGCCTAACAAAAAAATCGGCCAGAAAACCATAGAACCGGTACAAAACCGGCATACCCGGAGAAAACCGTTGGTCAAATAGCTTTGAACCGGCCATGGGAGCGGTTTACTGAAAAATGGTGCGCAAAAGTTTTTGGCCACACACTTCATCTTTTATAGGCCTCTTTTCCAACCACGCTGCTTTGTCTGACGATGTGGGACTCTATATACTTGGGGTCACGCATAAGAAGAGATGAGAACAAAAGCTAGAGAGAGCCTTGCAGACAAGAATGAAATAAACCAAGAGAGAGAGGTGCATATTAATTAACGAATAGAGGGAGAGAGAGAGTGGAAGCACACAAATTTTTTCACACATCGAGATAAAGAGTGAAGTTGAGGGAGGGTGTAATTACTAACCATTTAAGCAAATGGGTAGGTGAGAAGTGGAGGGTCTGAACAGCTATAGCTATGGCGGTGGGCTGGTTTGTGAAGAGAAACAAATGTGTGGAGTGTCAAAGCTGAGTTGGTACGTCGAAGACGATGGGGTATTCAACCTGTAGCTAAAGAATTTTCTATTGATAAATGGCGCATGCATCTATTGATAAAAAAATCCACATCCCATGAATATTCAACCTGTAGATAAAGAAATTTCTCCTACTGTAAGGGATTAGCCTTTGGTTTCTTTTGATCCAATGGCAATTTTGTCGTGAGGCTATAGTGCAAAAAATAAAGGGACTTGACTTCCTATTAGAGAAAATAAATTGGACTTCAGTGAAGCTAATTGAACTTTGAAGTCAATAAAACTGGTGAAAATAAATGCAAAAAGTAATAGTAATTCAAGCAAATTGTTGATCAAAGTATCAAACAAGTCCTTCAATATGTATTATTTATATGTTAATTTATTATATAAAATTAAATATATATTTTTAATTAAAACCGGTTGAATCACGGTTGGACCAGTGAACCGTGAACCAGTGTCTTTACCTGTTCAATGACCGGTCCGGTTTTAACTACCTTAGTTTTGCTTCTCTTTTCTAGAACATTTTTCCACCAAGGGTGTTTTACCACAAAAGTTCAACAGGTTTTCTGTATTTAGAATTGTGATTCCTCCAAAGCAGCGAATTTGCAACATTAAAACATAAGGAGACCAAATATAAATAATAAAAAAAAAGTTTAGGATCAAAATCGCTCTTAATGAGTTGTGATATTCTGACACAGAATATCGACAACATACGGGACAACATATGCTACTGTAGACTGTAGTGTTTTGTTTTGTTTTCAAATTTTGATTTTTTTTAAAAAAAATAAAAATTTTATTTCTCAAAAAAACTCATTAACTAGATAGTGAACTGAATTAACCAGATATTTGTACCTGATTAACCAGATATTTGTACATACTTAACCAAAAAACCCATTGACCAGATAATGAACTGAATTAACCAGATATTTATACCTGATTAACCAGATATTTGCACATGCTTAACCAAAAATTTTATCTCTAAAAAAACCCATTAACCAGATAATGAACTAGATTTACCAGATATTTGTACGTGATTAACCAGATATTTGCACATACTTAACCAAAAAAATCCATTAACCAGATAATGAACTGAATTAACCAGATATTTGTACCAGATTAACCAGATATTTGCACATACTTAACCAAAAAACCCATTAACCAGATAATGAACTAAATTAACCAGATATTTGTACGTGATTAACCAGATATTTGCACATACTTAACCACAAAACCCATTAACCAGATAATGAAATGAATGAACCAGATATTTATACCTGATTAACCAGATATTTTCACATACTTAACCAAAAAAACTCATTAACCAGATAATGAACTGAATTAACCATATATTTGTACATGATTAACCAGATATTTGCATATACTTAACAAAAAATTTTATCTCTAAAAAAACCCATTAACCAAATAATGAACTAAATTAATCAGATATTTGTACGTGATTAACCAGATATTTGCACATACTTAATCAAAAAATCCATTAACCAGATAATGAACTGAATTAACCAGATATTTATACCTGATTAACCAGATATTTGCACATACTTAACCAGAAAACCCATGAACCAGATGATGAACTAAATTAACCCGATATTTATATGTGATTAACCAATATTTACACATACTTATCCAAAAAAATTATTTCTCAAAAAAACTATTTTTTTTTTTTAAAATGTCTGCTACAATAATACTACAGTATCGCGCAGTAAAATACCGTATGTTGGCAAATTTCTGTGAACTTATCATTATTGTAATAAATAATAGGAGGGCCGAGAGTAAAAGTGAGTCTTTATTTTAATGTGCCTTACAATCCAAAAGAATTCTACTTGGGGTGTCATTTTCATTTTTGATTTAGAACAAGAAACATCTACAAGAGATGAGAAAATTAAGAATATTCACTAAAAATATTAATTCAAGTCATAATGATGTACTGTACCCATCATTTTCAGAAGTGGCAACCGGAGCTGTTGGGATTGAAAATTTCTGGGATTATTGCGGTGACAGTGGCGGCGGAGGGCAACGGGTCTTGGGTTCATGCGGTGGTCTCATGGCGGTTCGCGCGATGGGACTGCGGCCACCGTGGGGCGCCGTCACGAAGAGGACGGCGGTTGCACGCGCGAGGGAGGTTTGGACTGACAAGACCTGCGGCTGATTCTGGTTTAGAGCGGTGAGCGAGTTTCTTCTTCTTAACACTATCAACACATTATTCAATTTAAAACCCTTTCCCAATTTCCACATGAATTGAATTTAAATAATGTTTTTTAAATAAAGGCTTGATCCATAAATAAATAAAAAATAAAAATGGTCCTTATTAATATGTTCAAAACTTAGATTCCAGCTAATGTCAACGCTGCAATAGTCACCTTGTCTATTTAAGTATCATCATAAAGATCTCATTTCATTGCACCTGAGAAGAGAAGAAGTTTTGGGTTAGCAAAGCAGAAATTTTCTCTCAAAATAAGAGCTTGTCGTCTAATTAGTACTCACTATTTATCATGGCAGACTATGAGGATGTTCAACCACTTATTTTTGACAATGGATCAGGAATGTTTAAGGTACAGAGTGGATTTTTATTTCATTTTTGTTACAGGATTGGATTCAGTTAGAGTTGGTTAGTTTTCTGATATTTGGTTCCCCTAGTTAGCTAGTTAGTTAGTTAGTTAGTTACTTCATCTAATAGTTAGTATGATAATGGGTATAAATACCCTCTCCATGTATCTCATTCTTCATCTTTGATCAATATGAAACCTCTCCTTCAACCTTCCAGGCTTTTCCTTCCCCTTTTCCCCCATTGCCTCTGATTCCTATGATTTTTATTTTCCCTACTTAGTTTGTTTTAAGTTTTAACTTTCTGAGTTAAGATAACTAACTAATTGCAATTTAACTTTTCAGGCTGGATTTGTTGGAGATGATGCCCCGCGTGCTGTGTTTTCCAGCATTGTAGGTCGTATTAACACTGCTTTTCTTGCCTATGGTCCGCACAATAATGATTTCATATATGTTGGAGATTTGGCACAGTCTAAGCGTGGTATTCTGGATCTGGAGTACCCCATCGAGCATGGAATTGTGAGAAATTGGGATGATATGGAAAAGATTTGGCATTATGCCTTCTACGATGAGCTTAAAGTTGCCCCAGAAGAGCATCCAATTCTTCTTACGGAGGCTCCTCTTAACCCTGAGGCTAATCGTGAGAAGATGACCCAAATCATGTTTGAGACTTTTAATACCCCTGCTATGTATGTAGCCATTCAAGCTGTTCTTTCGCTGTATGCAAGTGGTCGTATAACTGGTAAGCAATTCTTGAATTGTTTGATTAGGTTCAAGTTATAGTTTGAACTTATCTTGGAGCTTCTATATTGAAATTGGCAAATGACAACCTCCATGAATTTCTAGAAAGCCAACATTTTTATATGCCATTTTTAGAAACATGAGAACAAGATGAATATTATTCATTCGACTGTGTATGGTTTCACTTAACATGCCACTAAATGAGGAATAAGCACCTTGTGTGAACAGGGATGTATTTGGAAATCTTGATCGTAGAAAATTGTTTATAAACTATTATATGTCATGTAATTGACATTTTTTCAAGTTTATTTATTTGTTTTCTCATTGCAGGTATTAGTTTGGATTCTGGTGATGGTGTCAGCCACGCTGTCCCTATCTATGAGGGTTATGCCCTACCACATGCCATCCTTCGTCTTGATCTGGCTGGTCGTGACCTTACTGATTTCTTGATGAAAATTCTGAATAAACGTGGATATTCATATACCACCTCAGTAGAGCGTGAAATTGTGAGGGATGTGAAAGAAAATCTGGCTTACATTGCCCTTGACTACGAGCAAGAGCTAGAGACAGCCAGGACCAGCTCTTTGGTGAAGAAGAGCTATGTGTTGCCTGATGGGCAGGTCATTACTATTGGTGATGAGCGTTTCAGATGTCCAGAGGTCCTGTTCCAACCATCCATGATAGGAATGGAAGCATCAGGCATTCACGAGACAGCATACAACTCCATAAAGAAATGCAATGTTCATATCAGGAGAGACCTTTATGGTAACATTATACTTTCAGGAGGATCAACCATGTTCCCAGGTTTTGCTAATAGAATGTGCAAGGAAATTACTGCATTAGCCCCTAGCAACATGAAGATCAAGGTGGTAGCACCACCTGAGAGAAAGTCCAGTGTCTGGATTGGTGGTTCCATCTTGGCATCCCTTAGCTCCTTCCAGGAGGTATTTGCTATGTTGTTGTGAGATGCTTTCATATATAGGATTTGCTAATTAGACAAACTGTCCTTTTTGAACGCAGATGTGGATATCAAAGCAAGAGTATGAAGAGTCTGGACCATCAATTGTGCATAGAAAGTGCTTCTAAACTGTTTGAGAATTAGGGTTTTCGAAGGAAACTGTTTTGCTTCCTCAGCAGCAGTGTAGCTTTTAACCCTTTCATTCTAGCTTTTGATATCCGTTCAGGTTAATCTCATGTTGGAGTGATGACTTGCGGAAGGCGAGGAGTTGTTTTTTCAAATTGGTATTTTGATTAAAACTTTTTAACTGCAGAAATGTTTTTCTGACAACCAACTTTTACAACCCGTATAGTTGAACAGTGTAGCGTTACTGTGTGGCACTGTAGCACTACCTTTTTTTTCCCACAAATTTCGAAATTTAAAAAAAAAAAATATATGCAACTTTTTTTTTTTGTACTAACATTTTTGTTTAAGTACTAACATTTTTTAAGTATGTGCAAATATCTGGTTAATCAGGTACAAATATCTGGTTAATTCAGTTCATTATCTTGTTAATGGTTTTTTTGTTAAGTATGTACAAATATCTGGTGAATTCAGTTCATTATCTGGTTAATGGGTTTTTTTTAGAAATAAAATTTTTGATTAAGTATGTACAAATATCTGGTTAATCAGGTACAAATATCTGGTGAATTCAGTTCATTATCTGGTTAATAGATTTTTTGAGAAATAAATTTTGGTTAAGTATGTGCAAATATCTGGTTAATCAGGTACAAATATTTGGTGAATTCAGTTCATTATCTGGCTAATGGGTCTTTTTAAGAAAATAGTTTTCTTTTTAAAAAGTCAAAATTTGTAAAAAAAAAAAACAACACAAAACAAAATACAGAAAACGAAAAGTAGCGCTACAGTAGCGTTATAGTAGAAGTTGCCCCGTATATTGTCATTGGGAGTTGTTAGAATAACAGCTCTGTGTTGACTGGTTCATTTTGCATATGATTTAGAGTGTGTTTGGGAAATCTGGAAAAAAAAGATTATGCTGATAATCAATTTTTGTATAATCGATTATTGTGATAATCGATTATAATCAGAATCTGTTTTTGTTTGGGTTTGTTTGCTGAAAAACGATTTTAAGATAATCTATTTCGTTTGGGTGGTGCAAAAAAAAATAACTTTTATATAATAAATTACGAAAAAGGGTATGGAGTTATTTGTATAATTTAATAATATTTGTTTAGAAGTTAGTTTTGTAGGGGTAAACATGGAAGAATGAAAAATAATCAAATCACAACAATCTTAAGCTAGAAAAAACTAGATAGCATAAAACAGCTTTTTCCCCCTAAAAAAAGCTTTTTTTATAAATTTAAGCAAAATGTCAAACATGATAGATTATCTATGAAACAGCTTTTAAGCTAAAAAACAGCTGAAATGTGGGAAAATAATCTTTCCCAACATACTCTTAGCTGGGATCATCAAAGTGTGTGTGCGTGCCCTTGGTATGACACCAACGTTGACAACTATACGTTGACAACTATATGTATAAAATACCTAACTAAAGGACAAACCACTAAAAGACAAACATAATAAAATAACAAATAATGGGTTTATCCGAAGAAATGTCAGTAAAATTCGAAGTAATAGAAAAAATAATGGAAGAAACTAATAAAAATATTATCCAATTAATAGAAAATACCAACAAAATTGCAAATTCAACTTATAACAGAATACAGAAAGGACAAAGTGAAATAAACAATATAAGAGATACATTAAATAATATAAGAAAATGCAAAGAAATAGATGAGAATAAAGATATTGAAAAAATTAGAAAGGTCCTTGAACAATTAGAAAATCTTTTAGAAGATGAAAAAAAAGAATAAATGTATAACAATAAAAGATTTAGAAGAATTATTACAATCAAGAGAATTAGAAAAAATAATAGTAAAACAAGAGACACACTTGGAACCATCAAAATTATCTCAACCAATAACATCATGGAGAGGATAAAAGATGAATATATGGAAACATTAAAGAAATCAAATGATTTAGAAGAAATTCAATAATTATTAGAACAATTTAAAATAATTGAAGAAGAACATGATCAAATACAAAAAATAGATCCAATAGATCAAGTAATTAAGGAAAATGATGAAAACGAAGAAATAGTTTTAAACTATAGTTCATCTTTAGAATCTGAAGAAAATTATATAAAAATGGAAAAAAGAAGAATATAGTGGAACAAAATCTAAAAGAAAATGGGAAGAATATAAATATACTCCCAATGGAGCATGGGATAAATATGAAGAAGAAACCATGTATAATAAAGGATATGCAAGAAAAAATAATAAATGGACAAAAAATCAAGAATAATTTAAACCTCATTATGAATCTATAAGAACAGAGACTATCAGGGTGGTTGCCCTGATACTAGGTGCTCCATCGGTGGCTTTTGCTTCTTCATTGGCCATTCCTTGGTTAGCTGGAAGTCCAAGAAAAAACAATGGCACGGTCCTCCTCTGAAGCAGAGCATCGGGCCCTAGCTTTTGCCTCTTATGAGCTTCAATGGATCACTTACCTCCTTCGTGACCTTCATGTTGACTGTTCCAAGCCTGTTGTGCTCTATTGTGATAACAAAAGTGCCTTGCATATAGCTGCGAACCCAGTTTTTCATGAGCGCACTAAGCACCTTGATATTGATTGCCATGTGGTGCGTGAACGCCTCAACTCAGGCCTCCTCAAGCTTCTGCCAGTACCTTCTTTGGATCATCTTGCGGATCTCTTCACTAAGTGTCTTCTCCCTAAACTCTTCAACATGTTCCTCTCCAAGCTGGGTTTGTCAGACATCTTCCAATCCTCAGCTTGCGGGGGGTAACAAGCTAGTGAAGCAACTGAAATAACTAATTGGGCCACTCAGGCCCACTCAGCTGAAATAGCTGGGCCTGCACAAGGCTCACACGGTGCTTATGCTTCTGTTATGGCTGAGCAACCAATTCACGCGCCTTTACTCCTTTACTCAAGTTGTATAAATAATACTTGCTGTAGCATTTAACATTTGAATGAATAGATCACATTTTTCTCAGTATCTTACATTCCAAATTCTCTCTAACTTCACTATGAGTTTCTTCAATTATGTTAGGTATCAAAGTTTTAAATAAAGGTCCACGACCGCAATTGGGACCACAATGTTTTGGTTTTGGAGGTCTCCGAAATCGAAACGCGATCGCAATTGTGGCCGCATAAGCCGCATTTTCCCGCAATTGCCTGCGATTGCATTAGATGCAACGTAACCGTGACCGCGGACACAATTTAAAACCTTGATGGGTATACATGTAACAAATGGGGTAATTCATTCGTTAACCGACAAATTAATGATCTACAAAATCTTGTTTGATAGAACTCACCGGATAGTTAATGAGTTTTATAGTATACCCTTTGAAACAAGTTTAACATGTTATTAATCAATGATTTAGAGCATCATTAACCATCGACTCCTAGTTTTGGATGGTCAACATTTTTTTATGTTCAACAAATACAGAATTGTTTAGTTATATGTTCAAAACTTACAATTCCAGCTAAGGTCAACGGTGCAAAGTGCATCTTGTCGATTTAAGGATCATCATAATGGTCTCATTTCATTGCACTTGCACCTGACTGAGAAGAAGACAAGATGTTTCGGGTGAGCAAATGAGAAGTTTAGAGTTGCCTTGATGGGTCTTTTTCTTTCAAAATAGTAGAAGATGGCAGACGATAAAGATGTTCAACCGATTGTTCTTGACAATGGATCGGGAATGTTTTAAGGTACTTTATTTTCGCTACCTACCTACTTTGTTCTACTTCTAACTTTCTAAGATAACTAACTAACTAACTAACTAATTGGAATTTAACTTTTCAGGCTGGGTTTGCTGGAGAAGATGCCCCACGTGCTGTGTTTTCCAGCATTGTAGGTCGTATTAGTCACATTGCTCGTGTTGCTGTTGGCCCTCACAAAAATGGTGAAACATATGTTGGAGATTTGGCACAGTCTAAGCGTGGTATTCTGGATCTGGAGTACCCCATTGAGCATGGAATTGTGAGAGATTGGGTTGATATGGAATGGATTTTGCATCATGCCTTCTATAAAGAGCTTAGAGTTCTCCCAGAACAGCATCCAGTTCTTATAACTGAGCCCCCTTTTAATCCCAATGTTGACCGTGAGAAGATGACCCAACTCATGTTTGAGACTTTTGATACCCCTGCTATGCATGTAGCTGTTTCTGCTGTTCTTTCCCTCTTTGCTAGTGGTCGTTCTACTGGTAAGCAATTCTTGAATTGTTTAAAGGACAAAATTTAGGGACAATTCCATATAAGTACATTAGCTGGTGTTTTCCAATAACGATAAGACACATGTTATATTTTCATTGATGAGCTGTTACACATGGAATTGTACCTTTTCTCCTTGTTTAATTAGGTTCGTGTTATGGTTTGAATTTATGAGTAGCTTAACATATGAGTATCCACAAAGAAATATGTTTTATGTGCCTTTTTTAGAAAAATGGGAACAAACTGCTAAGTTTTCCTTTTGATTGTGCATAGTTTGACTTAAATGTCACTAATAAATGAGGAAGAAGCACCTTGAGTGAACTGTGATACATTTTACTGTTTTAAAGGTGTTGGCTTTCGGAATTTATTAGCTGGTTAAGGCTATGGTGCACCACCCACCATAATGGTGTAGTGGTGCACCACCCACATGGCAAATGGTCAGCCAATCAATTTTATAGATGGCAAGTTTGACTTTTCTTCTAGTCAAATAGGGAAAGTAAAAACAGTATTTGCAAGTAAATACAGTATTTTAATGTATTTGCTAAATGAACCAATTTTTTAAAAACAACGTAAAGACACATTTATTGTATCGAAGAAAACAAATTAAGTGCTCCATCATGTGTTTGAAAACCCAAGAACCCATCGTGAACCCAAGAACAAAGACGCAGAACCAATCCTAAACACCTCTGCGGCCGAGTTGCTCCAGCAGAAGCCGTCGGTGTTCAACGATTGTTCATCCATCGATGCTCACCTCCACAAGCTTATCACCAAATCCCCAAATCTGTTACACATCCTCCCTCACTTATCAACAAATCCCCAAATTCCGAAAACCTAAATCCCAAATCCCGTACCCGAAATGACATCTTCGGAGGACAACTGGACAAGAGCTTAGTCAAAGGCACACCCTACAATTACCGGCGCCTCCCCTCTACCCCACCGTTACTGTTACAGACGTCGTGAAAGAGAACTACATATCAGTCGACGCCAATCCATAGCACCACTATGGTCGAAGAATGCAGCGCTGTGAAACAGAACCACATATCAATCGATGCCAAACCCTAGCGCCACCATGGTTGAAGAGCCGACCGCCACGACTCGACCCCGTCGAAGATATACGACCACCACAAACATCAGGGAACTCGGGTACGGCAGACATGGGTGGACCACCTTAATCAACGGTCCAAAACGAAAACGGGAAACGAGAACTTCCATCTTGATCTGTTGAAGAATTTCTGGATCTACACTTAATATCACATGGCTGATTTTGGTTTCATTTTTCTAAGGATGAAGTTTGAGAGTGGATTCATCGGGGGAGAAAGCCACTGAACGTAATTTTTTTTGCCATATTCAGATTTTTTTTAAACAAAATAACAATATTTTAATATAGGTTAAATTTGCAAATACAAGGAATACACATACTATACTACAATATACTATTTTTATAAACTTTGACTATAGTATAAATACATCAAGAAAGTTTGAAAATTTGACTAACCTATGTGGCATTTTGGTTGGCCCAAAATTTGCCACATGGGTGGTGCACCACTGCACCACTTTGGGTGGTGCACCGAAGACGAAACCTTATTTTAGCTTGCCCCAATTCTTGTGAGCACCTTTCTCCTTTAATTCCTTCTCCAGCCAGTGGACTGACATGCCCCATAAGGTTGTAATTTGACAACATATCCAACTTCTATTCTAAGACCTCCAAGATATGCAGCGATTGTTTGTCCCTATCACTATCACTTGAGGAAAAACATTTTCTTAAGTTCCTTTTTCATCTTCTCCCATATCACTATCCACTACTTTCCTTCACGCTCCCTTCTCTTCTTCAAATTTTAGCAAATTTGACCTTCTTGCTTTTGGGAATGTTTTTGTAATAAAAAATGTGTTGTATTGTAGCAAACCAATCAATGAATTCCTCTGGATATAACTGACTTAAAAAAATCAGGAATGTCAACCTTGATTCTTCACAAACAACATGGTGCATTTGGCCATGTCAAGTAGAAGCCCTCCCACTCCCACTAGATGGAAAAGGCTAGTTTCCTTCTCTTCTTCAACATTATCCAAACCTTGACGTTGATCATCATGGTGTGTAGCTTGGAGGCCTCAAGCTGTTGTTAGATTTGTTGCGACCCGCCATGGAGAGAACCAAAGCTTTGATGCCAACATGACAACTATAAACAAGGCACCTATTTATACTAGTAGTGGTGGAAGCCCTCTTCCATAGGCATTTATTTTCTTCTCTTTTTTACATAATTCTTTCTTGACTATACAATTTTCTAGCATTGGAACTAAAACTTGTTTTTCTAAAAGAAACTAAAAACACATGATAAATGAATTCTTAGTCAAGACACATAAAGAATGTGTTATTAATGCACTCTAAATTCTCCATCAGTTCTCTTATTCACAATTTCATGTTGACATATTTGCCTTCTCCTTGCAGGTGTTGTGGTGGACTCTGGTGATGGTGTCAGCTGCTCAGTCCCTATCTACAAGGGTTATGTCCTCCCACACGCCATTCTTCGTCTTGATCTGGCTGGTCGTGACCTTACTAATTTCTTGATGAAAACTCTAACTGAACATGTGTATTCTTTTACCACCCAATCAGACTGTGAAATTGTGAGGGATGTGAAGGAAAGGCTGGCTTACATTGCCGTTGACTATGAGCACGAGTTAGAGACAGCCAAGACCCGCTCTTTAGTGGAAAAGCGCTATGCGTTGCCTGATGGGGAGATCATCATATTGGTAATGAGCGTTTCAGGTGTCCAGAGATCTTGTTCCAACCATCCATTATTGGAATGGATACAGCTGGCATTCATGAAATAACATACAGCTCCATAAGGAAATGCAACTTTAACATTAAGAAAGATCTGTACAGTAACATTGTCCTTTCAGGAGGATCAACCATGTTCCCAGGCTTTGCTAATAGAATGAGTAAGGAAATTTCTGCATTAGCCCAAGCAGAATGACAATCAAGGTGGTAGCACCACCTGAGAGGAAGTACAGTGCCTGGATTGGCGGTTCTAAGTTGGCATCCCTTAGCACATTCCAGCAGGTTTGTTCTGTTCTTCATTCTTCTCTGCCTGGCGTGCCTTCATATATATGATTGCTAATGAGACAAGTTATCCTTTTGAGTGCAGATGTTGATTTCAAGGGAAGAATATAATGAGTTTGGATCATCAATTGTGCATAGAAAGTGCTTTTGAGAAATAAGGTTATTGATTGAAAAGTCTTTTGTTATGATTCCTTGGGAAGCCATGTAGCTTGTAGTAAAATTAAAGTGCTTTCCTGCTTCATAAGAAAATTATTTGTTATGAATAATACACGTGTATTATTCTAGGTATTAACTATATATCTGGTATTATTTAGACATATTTATACTCTTTTAATCCTAAATTGTCCATAGCCCCCTCTTTGCATTGCATATTAACATAGATCAAGTACTACATCACATCTATTTACACCAAGCAGGGATATGGAGTCAGTTTCTCTTGGTCAACAAACGGGTGATGTTCTTCTGTGTTATATCCTTATCCAGATTTGAATTATAATCTTGCAGCTTCGATTCCTTGTTTCTGTGAACTTCTCGCTCTCTCTTTTGATTCCATCCATAGTATTGTGCTTCTTTCCTATGCTTGCAAAATCATATTCTTCATGTTGGTGATCATCATCTATAAATCTTTAGAAGGCTAGTCATTTAAATACCTTTCATCTATTGCCGAGTTTCGTTTGCTGACACTTCCAAAGGGAAAACCTTCAAAGCCTTGAGAAAACTGAACGTGCTCTTGCTCTTTTGTAAGAGCTGTAATATTCTTTCTGATAATTTTCTAACACTCAAACCCCAGTTGAACCTATAAAATGTAACAAGGGTCATCACTTAATTCATGCAACAAAGTTGAGGTGACAAAATATTACAGTCTGCACCTACCCTTTCTCATCAATATACTGAAACTGTCCAATCACTTCAATAACATCTATAAACATTGAAACTCCTTGAATACTCTCTGAGGTCCCTGAGTTAGAAGATGTTCCAAAAAAATTAGAGCCTTATATGAAGCTCTATAATTGTACAATACCCTATATCAAATTTCAACAATCTGTTTTCTCCACAAGACTAGAAAAAAAGTTACACTTCACGAACAATGTCTTTGAGATCAGAGCAGCATAATCAAATCAGAATATTACTCCCATGGTACGTGTGTCTAATGGCCATGGATTTTCATTTGTGGCTTCTTCTGTCATTCTTAAGCCCATTTACAAGAATGCAATGTGGAACATACCAAAAAGCATTAACTAATCAATTAATTACAACAAAAAATTAATCTCTATGGCCTTCCAACTAAATAGTTTCTCTTGATCTTGACATTAACAGATTGAAAAATGCATTAACAAAAGGTGATATGTAACTCTTTAGGTCAATGTTGATGTAAATAGGTGACATTGTTCCTTGCAAATAAATGCCAATCAGGTTTTCAACTATTCTGGTCATCCTGTGAGCAGGTTTTTATTTTTTTCCAAATAAATTATCAATAACTTAAAGCATCATTTAGTTGAGAAGAAAAGTTGGAACAATAAAAGGAAAACTTACAGTTCTACTGATGTAACATCTATCAGCACTAGCCTAGCAGTTTTAATCTTCTCCTTCAAGAAGCAAGAAGCTTGCATTTTGATTTCATGGATGAGAGGAGAGCTCATACTTGCAGTTTTCTTTGGACGAATTCTGAAAATAATGATGATGAAGAATATATTCTGCTATATATCTCTAAGTTCCTTGATAAGTATTCACGTGAATTTTAGACCTGACACTTGTCGGTTTTAGACTATTGTTTTTGTTAGTTTAAGCCAACTTGGAGACACAAGAAGAAGGACCGAATTTGGCTGATAACCAGGCAGCTATGCATCGCGAATCGCGACACACCGGCGGCAAGTCACGACCCCCTAGCTGCAAGCCATACACTAGACAGCATCATGCTGCAACTGGTCATTTGGAGTTGCAGTGCACCAACTCTAGCAGCGAGCAAGTTGCGGCCAAGGTAACTCAATGACGCTACCCTCCAGCGATGATGCTCCTCAAACTACCACGGCAAGGAAGGGAGGACATGATTAGTCTGTGAAAAATCAAAGAAGGCTGTGGTTGTGGTGATGGAACTTTCTAATATTTGGTGATCTTATATCCATTAACCATAAGCTAAAAATTTTATTGCTAGGGCCATGGTGTAGCTACTCAATTACGTGGGGGGTTTTTGGTTGACATTGTTATTCAAGATTTGAATATTTTGATTTCATGTGTTATTGTGCTTATTGCTATTAAAAAAATTGCTACCTTTTAATTTGATATGCATGGATGAAATCGAAGATAATTCTGTGTACAATAATCTTATAGCACATATTGTGAATTGAATGAAATGTCGAGCACTATAACAATTCAGAAGCGATGTCAAAAAAGCATTAACAATTCACCAGTACTAGGATCTTTCGCGGGTTTACTAACCGTTATTAACAACAAAGTTTACAGACAGTATTTTACATCCAGGAGTGATGTCCAAAAAGCATTAACAATTCACCAGTGTTACGTCTTTCAAAGGTATCGAAGGAATGAAAAAATATCTAAAGAACATTTTCATTACATAAGAAAACAAATACAAAATAATGTGATCAGAAGCTTTGCCCTGCAAACAGTAACAATATTAATCGTTGAATCGTCTACCTAGTAGAAAGAGCACAGGTTAAATTTATGAGTGAAAATAAAAAAATAAAAAAGATCAAAATAAAACAAGCCAAAGCCTCCATGACCCCAATCTAAACGGTATAATCCTGAAGGTTATGGTTAGTCCTAAACTTTAAATATTGCATTATTGTCCTTCAAAGCCTGGTATGGGTGCATAATCTAGGCTCCCAGATAAGATATCTCTCCTCTTTTGATAGGAAAATGCTGCTATTCTTCCCAGTTAAAATTGATCCTGGAAGCTCAGGTAGAATTAGAAATTCTCCACATACCAGTCCTGTACCCCACAGACATGAGCACAAGCTCCCAAAGCATGTTAGGTATACTCAGAAGATTCACCTTCGATCCTGGAATCTCAGACCAATTCACAGAAACTTCAAAAATTGGGATCCTAAACCATTTGCACAGAAAGACTAATTCCACGTCAAAGCACCACCTGAAGAGAATGACAAAGGCAATTATAGATAAGTATTAAGTTTTCACCATACATGGGCCCGGACAGACAGAATAGGCACAAATACGAAAAAAGCTTGATTGAACAAAACTACCCTAAATTAACTATTAACTATCATCTTATCTTTCTAACCACTTAATTACATATTCAGAATTCCCAACATGAAATGATTACCTTTTATCTTTTAGAATTTACTTAACCTTCACTATCATTAAATGTGAATAACATGACGTTACTTCTCAGATCATGCTTCCTCAATAGCTTAAAATTTAGTAGTTGGGAGAAGCTAAATAGGACATTTATATATAAGGATATATAAAACTTCTAGATCTATGATGCATGAACTATCTTCTATAAAACAAAGCACTAACTAGACACTAGATCAATGAAATAAGGCTTTACATTAATTAGACATAATCTCCTTAAATTAAGGTGTTATGTATTATGGCTTTCTATAGAACTAGATGAAAAAATGTAAATGCTTTTAGATAATAATGATTAGTTCTAGTCAAATTATATGTTCTAACCCCTACATAGATGAGCCCTAGGAATTATGCGTTTAATTTTTTGTATAATTCAAAGGATTGCAAAAACATTTATCCCCTGTCAAAACCTGCAAGTAACCTATAAACAGGAGGATAATCTATTGACACAATTACAACATATTTTATAAACAAGAAAAGTAGCACCAGAAAATAATACCAAAGAGGTAAAGTAAAGATTATACAAAAACAGTTTACTGATACGAGTAAGAACAATCAGTTTTCCATTATTTCTGAATTCTGAAGCAACTCCCTTTCAAAATTGAAGAAATTATTTCATTCTATAGAGCTCTAAGAGCAATCACCTTTTCAAGCGGACATTTGAAAAAGTTTTCCTGGCTGCAGCCCTCGTAAACATCTTGAACCCACACTGCAAGTAGAAAAATCAATATCAGATTGAACAAAAACCAACATCAAAAGTACATGCACAAACAAAAGCATTGGAGAAGCAGAGAAACATTGACAAGACAATAATCATACTAAAGTCAACACGTGCTCATGACACAACTAATCACTAAGGGCAAAGCTTCATTCCCTATGTGCATAAGCTGCACGTCGGTCATGACAGTAGCAGATCAGAATGCAATACCAAAAATAAATGTAAAAATTACCTGTGTATCACGAATTCCAGGACCAGCAGCCAAGAGAACCACAAGATGGAACCCCTTCATCAAAAAATTGCGGTACCACTTTCTCTGTAAACATTAACTAAATAATTCAACCAAGATGATGTAGACATATGTCGATACAATGAAACAAAATTTAAAAACTGCACTTAACAGTGGCCAGAGCCTTCTCCTCTAGATGAGCTCTTGAACCAAACACAGCAATAGGGATATCAGATATTCTAAAGCTAGGATCACTAGCGCTTGAATCTCCACTGTAAAATTCTTTTTTGGCAACAGCTTGAATCTGGCAGCAGAACATTGGACAATGCCTATCAACATTTGGCTCCCAAAATTTAAACAAACATTTGGTAGTAAGATCTATGAAAGCTGCATATCATAGCACTCCATTAACCTGGTTTTCAAGCTTTTCTAGGTCACTTATCTTGGTTGCTCCATCAGCATCAAGCATAAGAAGTAATTCACCACGTGAATGCAGCATTCCCTGTAATACAATGTTTTCAAGGAAAGAAGAAAGCCTTAATTAATTATCAGCAGCATAGTTTGACAATTGACAAAGAGTCATTTGATATAAGGAATGGACATAAAATGATTACAGTTAAAATTAGACTCACTTTTCTGATTGCTTCTCCCTTGCCATGATTTCTTCCAAGAAGGATAACCCTTACCTTGTCTACTGTGTATTTCCTTACAAATTCAAAAGCTATTCTTTTAGTCCCATCAGCACTTCCATCATCAATAATTACAATCTGTTCAAGTGTTCATTCATAAGAGAATGTACAAGTGAATCCACAAAAAGTATCAAGCGAATTTGGAAGAAAGTAAGTTTGGCAACGAGAATCAGATAACCAAAATGCTTTGAATGGATACAAGAAGCACTCACTTAACATTAGTTAAGTTCGTGAGTGAGATAAAGCCTTTATCTATATCTACCTGAAACATTATGAACCAGAGTGAAATTAAGTGATCTCCCATTTATGAAGTAACTATTGATTCAGTACAACTTAAAGCTTATTCGAGTTCTCAAAAGTAGTCCAAAATAATATTTTAATTCTCAGAAGCTATATTCATTGATTTGAAACTTAATTATCCAATAAATCATAAAAAGCTAAGAAGACTAAGACAAAGTTGCAGTAAAGCAGACATAAAAAAAAAAAATAAGTCAGAAATAAAGATGCAACAGGAAAAGCAGTACACAGAAAACGTTTTCATCCATGGGGAATCAATGGATTGTCGATTCAATTGCTTCAGTGTGTCACTGTTGTTTTTTTAAGAGCTTCAAACACGGCCATTGAGCCGTTCAAGCAGAAAGTCAAATCAAATACAAAAAGGGAAAGAGGAGAGGGAAGAGATGATTACTATTAAATCATTGTTTCACATGGATAGAATTTTCTATACTACTCTAAATCTATATTAATATTCTCATGACAATAAGCTAAAATCTAAAATCGGAATTAAAATATTGTTAAACAGATAAAAACAATAAGAAGTCAAATAAAAGGAGCTAAAAGTACCTCATATGAAAATGAAGGATCCTTTAAGGCACGTTGTTGAAGATAACTACAAAGTAAAGACATAAATAACAGTATGCTCTTATCAACAACCATAAAGAATAAATGCTACACTACTTCACAAGAGCAGCAGTTAAGTAATTAGCTACACCACTATTCTAAAACCAACTTACAAAAACTAATTAAATACACACACATGCAGACACATAGAAAATGAAACTATGAAAATAGTGGTCAAATAGACTGATCTCCATTTATGATACGCATACAACAGAAAAGTACAAAAAGAAAGATCGAAGTAGACTAACTCAAAGTTGTAATCATATCCAAATATTTTAATTGATATTAACAATGAAAGCATAAATGTTCGTAAGAACACTGTGCTTTGACTTACTTCATAGTTTCCTCAAGAGCTCCGGGAAGCCTATACTCCTCATTGAATGCAGGAATTATCAAAGAGATATACTTTGCTGCTGGATCAACAATGTGTGGGCAAGGAACCTAGGTGAGCAAAAGTTAAAATCATTCAGAACCAATTCATAACAGGGAGCTATCCTCATAAAGCTACGCATTAATTTGAAACCTCCCAACAAATTAAAAACATCGAGGTACAAGATACAAGGTGGATTATATGGTGCATCTTCTCCATTTATGGTGTTTGCTGCACCTTATGAGTTTTACCTATAATTAGGAAAAAATATTGCTTCGTAACTGTTTTTAAAAATTTTAAAAACTCCAAAAATAATGTGATTTGCAAATGCTCCTATTGCTATAGGACTAAGTCAATGAATCCAGATTTATCCCGATCAATAGATTTCTCAGAATATAACAAACAGCCTTTTCCCGCTATGTGAGTCAGCTACATGGATCAAACAATGCTGCGATGTTCTGCGGGCTTGGGCTTCTTGTTGCCGACATAAAAACATCCCTTTCCATATCTTCGGATACGAGCCATAAAGGTTTGCCCGTTCTTTGTTATTACATTTCTTATAGAATGCCCCCAAATAATAAAGATTTCATCACAAACTCTTGCATACCAATACAGAAGGAAACATTTACCTGCTTCAATGAATTAGGATCCTCAAAAATTGCCGGAGCTTCAACATGCCTTTTGAAAATCAAAATTTGAAATACATAAATTAACACTGCCCGAACATGTAACATTTTTGTGCATCATACATGAATAAGAACAAGGACATACTCATGGTTGTTTCTTCTTCTATATGCTTCAAAGAAGATTACAAAGACAAATCCTAAGGCACAATCACAAAGAAAGTGACAAGAAGACACACAAACTCCATCCTTTCGCGGCCCTATAAGATGCTACAGCTATTGATAATCTGTTGCCCCTGTTATGAAACAAACCCAGATAAGCAATCAAATATAATTTGCATACATTGTTAACAGTAAAAACATAGTAACTAAGAATCACTGAAGAAGATAAAAATGAAAGGCAATTCAACACAAACATTTTCAAACACACCGAGTGCAAACAGTAAATAAATACTAAAAAAAATTATTTCCACAAAGAAAGATTATGCAACATATATTTCCTTACCATTTGCAGACACAGCATAACAAATGAAAATAAAATTATATTTATATTGAAAACAATCATATTCACAACACTGATTTTACATATAAATACATTATTACAGAAAATTAAAATGAAATGAAGAACTCAGTAGTGGTCAGAACAGAGTCAAAGTATATCGAATAGTGAAAGATATAATAAAAAAAATATGTTAAGGAAGGAAATGAAAAATACTCAATCAAAGATTCAAATTGGAGATAAGATCCAGATTGCGCTAAACGGAGAGAGAGAGAGAGAGAGAGAGAGAGAGAGAGAGAGAGAGATCAACGTCGTCGATCGAATTGGGGAAGAAGACTCCAACCCGACCCAACGTACCCTTCCTTTGGTCTCTTTGCCGGTTTTTTCCTCTTGCTGTTTTTTTTTTTTTGTGCTTTGTCTATGGGCTTTTTTTTACTTCTTCACTTTATGGCTAATACAAAGCTAGCCCAGTACCTTGCAACTATACCAAAAAAAATAAAGCCCAGTTTAACTCGGAGGAGCTATAATGGGGTCATTCCATATATCAATAGCATAGACTGTGGCAGCTTCAATTGGGTATTTTTTTTTTTTTTTTGTCTTTGATCATATCTCGTGCTCAAAATTGAGATTAACCCTCAATTGGATATTAGTGACGACTTTAGATTCAAACCTTTGATCTTACAAATAAGATTCGCATGGAAGCACAGTCTACTTTTATTGCAACCAACTACTATTGGGTGAAAATAGTTTGGTTTAAGGAAGAATCAGAAAAATGAAATTTTATTTTTTATTAAAGAAAAAAAAAAGAAAGAAACTAGGATATGCTTATTTATTGAAAACC
Organism: Echinosophora koreensis; assembly: GCA_035048595.1. Lineage (NCBI taxonomy): Eukaryota > Viridiplantae > Streptophyta > Magnoliopsida > Fabales > Fabaceae > Echinosophora > Echinosophora koreensis. The sequence goes on from JAPCYP010000291.1 coordinate 21,097, forward strand.
AAGCAGTTTATTGGTTGAACCTAATTTTTTGGTCCTAGAGTGATTCTTGTATTGGCACAATCAATCCTAATTTTAACATAAGTTTAAAATTATTGAATAAAAACTTGTTGACATTTCAAAATATTACTTGATGATTAGTGAATCTTTCATTAGTTGAACATGATAGGTACCCTATCCATACAAAATTTATTCTTGATCCTAACTTGTTCAACCCAATCTAACTTTAAAAATGATTATGATTAACTAGAAAAGGAGCCGCTTCTCAATTTGTCGCCTTTGTTTGGTTCAGATTTAATTTGCCGCAAACAAAGAAATTTTGTTGTCCCAAGGCAATTTTTCCAAAAGCTCCAAGTTGAAGCTTTTGCTCAACGGAGTTTTTTTTTTTTTTTTTTTTTGAAAAGGCAAAAGTATTATAATTCGAGTACTAGGGGTACTCAAAACCCGTATACAAAAGTCATATAGAACCTTAAAGTGCAAAGAACATAAATTAGTTACACCCGTTCGATACACTTTTTAGGATCTATACACCAATCCGAAAAGGAAGTAACTACATCCCTTGCTTTAGCTATGAACCATCTCCATGAAGTAACCTTAATCCTATCCAAATATAAACCATATCAAACTTTTTTTCTTTAAACACTATACTATTTCTCATTTCCCAAATGATATTACCACATGCCACACCATCAACCAATATTTCTGTTGTCTTTTGTTCTTTACTGCATCGCCAAAGTTGACAAAAAAAGGCAACAAATGTATCAAAGGTGGGCAATTTAAACCCAACCAACCAAAGACCATGCTCCAAAGATGGGATGACACTGGATAGGACATAAACAAGTGCTTTGCACTCTCCAACACGCCATTACACAGCACACACAAAAGACAACTAGTTGGTTGCAAAACATTTCTACTCAACAAATTCCTAGTTGGCAACATATCCAATAACAATTGCCATGAAAGAGCAATTACCTTTAGCGGAGCTCCACTCTTCCACAACATTTTGAATGCCTTGGACTCAATTTCTTGCAGAGGTCCCACTTGAGAAGAACGTCCCACCAAGAATTAATAGGCAGACCTTACACTATAGCACCCCGACGGGTGTTGCAACCAACACCAGCAATCTCCTGTCCTCTGCAAAGAAACTGTATATATCAAGTTTCTAAATTCTAGCAATAAACTTTCTTCCCAAACAAATGGTTGTCTCCTCCACTTAAGCTCCCACAACCAATGTTCATTTTCCCAACTACCAAACTCAGAGACCGGATTGTGTTGAAGCAGTGACATACCATACAACCGAGGAAAACTCTGTTTAAGAGAGGTTCTTCCAATCCAAATGTTGTGCCAAAAGGAGACTGAACTCCCACAACCCATTTTTTTCCTACACCTATCCACTAGCCAATCACTCCCACCACCCCCCCTTTTTTCCTACCAAACACAAATCTTTCCACCACATGGATGAAGGTCTACCAAGACCACCCTCACTTAAATTAGGATTAGAACACACACCTTGCCCATATTTTTGTTTTAGATCCAAAACCCATAATGCATCATTTTCCACCAAAAGCCTCCAACACCATTTTCCTAAAAGGCTTAGATTAAAAGATCTAAATTTTTAATGCCTAGACCTCCCTACTCCTTTGGTTTACAAACATCCGCCCACCTCACCCAAGGAATCTTCCTCTCCTCCATGACACCCCCTCCCAACATAAAAACCTCTCCTCTGAATGCTAATGACATCCTTCCTTACTTTAGCCGGCATTCTCATAAAGGACAAATAATAGATCGGTATGCTATTAAGAACCGAATTCAAGAGCACAATTCTTGCCCCCAATGACAAAAAGTTGTTCTTCCACGACCCCAACCTCCTTTTTAAAGAATCAAGCAACGGCTCCCAAGTCGAGGCTCTTCTTGGATTTGCCCCAACCGGCAAACCAAGATAGTGAAACGGTATCTTTCCCACCTTACAATTAAGGAATTCAGCCCCCGAGAAAATAAAAGTATCACTAACATTAACCCCTAAAAGTCTACTCTTGAAGAAATTCACCTTTAGGCCCGAAACCAACTCAAAACTCCTTAAAATTGACTTCATTGCCCAAAGATTCTCATGAGAAGCTTCCCCTATAAGCAAGGTATCGTCGGCGTACTGTAAATGTGTGATTACCACCTCCGACTATTCCACCCTATACCCCTTGAACCTTCCGATATTTACTGCCTTCCTAACCAAGCCCCCCAGACCTTCCGCCAATAGCAAGAACAAAAAAGGTGCCAATGGGTCCCCCTTCTTTAGTCCTTTTTGAATATTTACCTGTTGGGTCGGGCTCCCATTTACCAAAATTGATAACTGACCTGCGAATACACACGCCCGGATCCATTGTACCCACCTTTTTGTAAACCCGAATTGCCTATTCCAAGAAGCTCCAACTCACCAAATCATAGGCTTTTTCGAAGTCGACCTTAAAGATGAGGCATTCATTCCCCTTTTTTTTTGCCAAGTCAATCACCTCATTCATCACAATCACTCTATCCGCGATATGCCTATCCTTAACAAAGGTTGATTGGTTACAAGAAATAATGGAGTCCATCACCAATCCAAGCCTACCAGCAAGCACCTTAGCAATGACCTTATACGGCCACCCAAGCAAAGAAATCGGCCTAAAGTCCCCTATCCCCTGTGGGCACTGTACTTTAGGAATCAAGGTAAGAAAATAGGACGAAAGTACCTTTGGCAAACTTGCATTGCCATAAAATTCTAGAAACAGTTTCAGAACATCATCTTTTAGAATATTCCAGCAAGCTTTGACAAACTTGAAATTAAACCCGTCCGGACCCGGACTTTTATCCCCTTCACAACTACCTAAGACATCTTATATTTCTTCTAGATCAAACTTTTGATCAATAATTCATTTTGCTGTACAGATACCTGGGGAAAAACTATACCTCCTAGTCTCGGCCTTACCCTTTCATATTCCGCAAAAAGCTATTGAAAATACCTAACAACTTCGGCTCTGATCCCGTCAACATCTCTGACCCAACCATTCATGCCTTGTAGAGCTGAGATATGATTCCTTGCACTTCTAGATTTGATACATGCATGAAAGTATTTGGAGTTCGCATCCCCTTCCAAAAGCCACCTTGATCTTGCTCTTTGATGATTAAGACTCTGCCTATTGTCAAGAAGCTCCCACAATTCAGCATGTAGAGTCTTCCTCAAAGCCACCTGATCCTCATGCAGTCCCCTTTCTTCATTTTCCAAATCCAACTCCCTATCCGTGATCTGTTTGATCGTTGAATCCATAGCCCCATACACCCTTGAGCTCCATTGTTTGATCTCCAGTTTCACCCTTTTCAATTTTTGAGCCATCACAAAGCCCATCCACCCTTGAATATCTGACTGTACCCAACACTTCTTCACTAAATCTTCAAACTCCACATGCCTCAACCATAAATTTTTAAATTTAAAGGGCTTGGGACCCCAAGTAAGGTCATCATACACGAGGACCACGACACAATGATCAGAGACATCTCTTTTAATAGCCCATTGTGAAACATTTCCCCATTGTTCAAGCCAGCTATCCGATAGGAGGAACCGATCCAAACGGCTCATAGCGCTTCCGTTTGATCTATACCAAGTAAACTTACGGCCCAAAAATGGTAGTTGGACAACTCCATCTCTTCAATGAATCTATTAAAATCAGAACTCTTCAACCCAGCATCTGATCCCACTGCACCCGAAACCCCTCTTCTCTCTGAAGGACACCTAAAACATTCAAACCCCCACTACACACCAAAGACCAGCCCCAAACCCCTTAAAAGACATTATTAAATTCTCCCATAGTAGCCTTTTCTCTTCTGCATTCCCTTATGAGTATACATTTACAACAAAAATTCTCTTCTCAACCCTTTCCCACTCCAAACACCCCCCCACGAAACCCCTCCCTTTGAAGTTAAACACTAATTTCCCCAAATCAGAGTTCCAGATTGAAAGGATCCCCCCACTACTCCCTTCCGCCGGCCAGCTACAAAACCTGAAATTGTTTCCTCCCCATAATGCCGAGCACAATTTAATACAGACATCTTGAACCTTTGTTTCCTGCAAAGCAATGAAATGTAACTTCTCCTCAAACACCAATCTTCTGATTCTGTTTTCTTCACCTCACCCCCCAGGGCCCTTACATTGAAAGTGCCTACCTTCATTGGGAAACCTCATCAATCCCTCTGGCATTTTTTGCCAGTCGATCTCTTTTTATAGGTCCACCAGTTTATCTATTATCACCTCCTCACTACCTTCTACAGTTAACCCCATCTCCTTCCCTAACCTAATAATTTTTTCCGCCAATTTCCTTCCCTCATGTTCACAGATAATATTATTGCACTGACGGATATTAGAGTCAGAGATTGATAAACCTGACAGTGGCTTTTGTTGGCTTACACCCAGACCTTTGATTCGCATCCCAGCTGCCCCCATCTTCTTATTTTTTCCTTTCGTACCTCTGCCTCTCCCCAAATTCTTGCAATCCCCTATTTTTGAACTGCCCCTTCGCTGAGTCCGATCTCCACAACACCCTTAGGCTTTTTAAGTCGCTCCCCTTTCCCTCCTTTAAGCTGACGCAAGACATTGAACTAGTTATATATACCCAGGATACAATTTGTAAACTGAAGCAGACATTTGTAGACGCGCCCCTTATTCATCTCCTTTCTTTTTATTTTTACCTTCCAAACTCCCCTTTTTTCCAAATATCTGGTTTATACATTCCAGATCCTTCCTCAACGGCCTGTTTTTCCCGCTCTCATTACTCGGGACATGGCCCTCATCCTCTTGGACTGAAATTGGCCTTTTACCCCTTTTGATTTCCTGCCTCTTCTTCTTTTGGGCCACCGAAAAGGCTAACCCCAATGAGTCCACTATAGTATCAGAATGGGCCTCACTAAGGTTAGTTTCACCAACCAAACTGTCTGGAACACACAAGCTTGAGATTGCCCCCCTAATTGGAATGTCTTCTAAACCACCACTCAGGCCCAGCCCGCTATGCGTTTCAACTCCCAGCCCCTCAGACAGCTGAGCTACAGATAGTGGGCCTTTAATTCCGTCCTGCTCGAACGTTACCGTATCCAGCTATGGTTGCCTCTTACACATGATAACCCCTCCACCCCGTACCAAAAGCCCTTCTGGCCTAAACGTCTGATCCTGACTACAATAGATCTTCTCAATGGATCTCTCGGACTCACACACCCCGCCGACCTCGATTGTCGTAAGCCTACTTTTTTCTGCATGACATCGACAAGACCTTCGTTTTTTGAATTTGAAACCCCCCCCCGCCCCCCGTTGACCCTGGTCAACCTCGTGCCAACCCTCCGAATCACTATCATGCACACACCGACCGCCAAACCGAGAGTTGCACCCCTCCGAGGAAGCATTTGAACTTATGCTAGGGGACCTCCTAACCACACTCGGAAGACTCACCGCGAACACTTCCTCCACAAAGGAAATGGAGAAGACCACATTGTTGATCATGATCCTTACGATTTTGTTGATCGGTTCCAGAGTTGTTGTTGAAATCTGAACTCTTTCTATGTCCATCCTTGTTCTGTTCAAAGTAAACTCATCCAACTCAACAAACGTCCCCACAAATTGAGCCATATATCTAAAAAAACCTCTCCGACCAAGCTTGAGCAGGCACCCCCAACAATCTCACCCAAGCCATCCGTACTCTTTGAACCATGTCTTGTGTTCATTACAATTTTAAAACAAACAGGCTAGTAGTCAAATGGGCTAGTCCAGTTCAGTCCAAACACTAATTGTTAGATAAATATAATATCACTAACACAATTGCACTCACTGTCATACAAGATTTGCATGAGTAATGTTAGTATGAAAGTTTATGGTGCTTTATATGTTATAGTACGACTATTATTATAATGTTAAATTATATTTTGAATGATAAATATATTGCTTCGTATAAGGTTTGTGATGAACTTAAGTTATATTCATGACAATATGTTAGATTATCTAATATTGGTGGTTTTTTTTTTTTTTGACAAAATATTGGTGGTTATTTTGGGTGGTTTACTGTTACTAATGTAGTCTTTTAATGATGTTTGAATCTATAGTTGTTTCGTTATTTTAAGTTCATTTTACAGCTTTTCAAATATTGTATTAATTTCTCAAAAAAAAAATTTGTAATAATTTCACTCTTTATATTTTCATTTATGAAGCAAACAGAGATGGTAGTGGGGCATGAAGAGTTGAAGAAATAATAAGAAAAACATGGAGCAACTGGAACAACAAAATTTGGGATTAAGCGCTAGCCTGTTGCACAAAGAAATTGCTTTCTGTAATGTTAGCACTTAGCACTCATTGTTGGCAGTCATGCGCTCAGCGTTGGCCGCGACCCTAATAAACTGCTATAAAACAAGTAATTAAAGGGATTGTTTTGAAAGGACTTGTAAATGTGTTAGAGAGAATATCAAAATGGAATTCATAAAATAAATATCATGAAGTAAAATAACCACATTTTCTTACAAGGAGTGCTCTAACATATTCTTTCTAAGATACTCCTCCTATTGATTGAAATTTATGTGGGTCTAACTATTTTGGAAATGGGTCTCATTAATTCATGTGGGTCACACTTAAATCTTACAGGACCCACATGAATTTAGAGAATGTGTTGGGAAGAGTGTGTTGTTAGCATTTCTCTTTTCTTACATGCACATAGCATGATAGTTTTATTGTTTAATTATTACTATTAAAATTTGTATTGAGAATTTCTTTTATAATTCTCCCTTTGTAACGGCTGATTGTGAAAAATGTTTTCATATCCATAACTTATAAGAAAATGAAAGGGAAACAAAAAAATTTAATTTTAAATTTTAACGAAAGACAAATGCTAACCAATGATTTTAGAAGATTGATTAAAGAGTCAAAAGTGATAATGTTTCATTGAAATATGATGTATTTAAGATTTTGAGAAGCGATGTATTTCATTTACTAATAAAAATTTATTATTTATGAATTATTTAACTAGTATCTTTAAAACACAGTTTAGCAATATCCTAGCAGGAAAGGAAGAAAAAAAGAGTTTAATTTCTATGCACTGTCAGTGTAAAGATTTTTACACTGACAACTAATCAGAAATCACGAAATGGATGACTTTTAAGGTGGTTAGGATAAGAATCAAAGATTTGTAGTGATGTGTCAATTTCTGATTGGTTGACAGTGTAAAAGATTTTTACACTGTTAGTGTATACTAATTAAATCCAAAAAAAAACACGAAAGGAAAAAAAAAATACTATTCTCACCTGAGTGACCTCTCTCACCAAATAGCAAGTTTCTAACATGTGATTGTGTGAAACTCCTTGATAAAGACTTATTAGTTGCAGCACCGTGGCACCAGATACAGGCCTACACATTTATGGAGTCCAAACTCCAAACGCACACTCTTTCACTCTCTCAAGAGTCAGGACCCCAATCTCATCACATTTGATGAGTACATACACATACAATAGTGTTGGTTTAAAGGTAATGGATTTGGTTGCATCTACAGCTGCAAAGCTAGCATCAACAACAGACAGAGATGTCCACGATTCTTGTGAAGATATTAAAGTAAGTTGGCACTTGACATGGGTCCTTCTCAAGCCATCATTAAAGCCAGAGGTGGGCACAAGGGAAAAAGATATCTCTCTCCTTTTTTTTCCTCACTTTTCTGAACCATTAGAAACTTTAAGGATAGAAAAAGGTTGGCCATGGTTCCTTCTTCAGTACTGATCCCATCTCGACTATGCCATATTGTGTCAAACACTATTTTATGTTTATTCTTTTTCTTTTGTGATTAGGTGACATTCAAATTAGTTTGCGTGCATTTTGATTAATTTATTTTTTTAAGTCGATTACAATAATACACTCATACGTTAGGCGGTTAGGAGTTCGACTCCAGTCGTATGTATGGAAAAAAAATTATTGAAAGAGACAAAATTAACTTCGATGATAAATCATAAATATATCTACTTTTAATTTAATAAAATATGTTGAGATCTCCATCCTCTATAGTGTTATCCATAACTCTAGCTAGAATACATATCATGTGTCTCGTTTTGGTGTAATACACTTTGTCCAACCAATATCTTGTTATATATGTTACTTTTTTAATATTAGATTAACTTTTAACTTATGTGTTAAGATATTTGGTTGAGACATGGTGTGATATACCAAAATAGGACAGATGATCTCTGTCCCTCTAGGCTATGTTTGTGAGTTATTTTTTGAAGGGGAGGGAAGGAAAGAAGAGGTTAATTTTCTCTCCCTCTTGTTTGTGAGTTCTTTTTTCGATCTATTTCGAGGAGTATCTCACCGTCAACCTAAGACGGGGACTAATCTCCAGCTGGAGTTTGTTCGGCACCTCGAATGGTGGCAGGTTTTTTTCCATACTCAAGGCTCGAACCCGAGACCTTGGTTAAGGGGCGAGGGGCCTTTAACCATTACGCCAACCTCAGTTGGTTCTTGTTTGTGAGTTCTATTAATTGGAGGAAAATGTTTTGGGGTATTTTAATTAATCCCTCATTCTCCTCTTCAACCCAATTTTTCATTTCACTCCCAAACAATGAGAGGGATATACTCTCCTTCCCCCCCCTCCCTCCTCTTTCCTTCCCCTTTAATCTCCTCTTTCCTTCCCCTCTGAACTCGCAAACCGGTGATATTGGACACATTTGTGCTAGGATATTTTACCTAGCAATGCATTTTTCCAAAGCTAGAATACTAGAATATTTTATGGAGGATCCTTTTAATTTGAGGATCCTTTTAACATTTCGAGATTGTTTGGCATTTTGCTACTTATCAAATATGCCAGGGCGGTTCATGGATCACGGGTCAGGACTCAGGTGGCACAAATTACCAGAAAACAGTATTGCAGGAAAATAATAATATTAATGAATAATGTTGAATTGGGCAGGTTTTGTCCCTCAGATTATACATTGCAAATTATTGGTTCCAAGAATTTCATTGATGCCTTGTAAGCATTATTGAAATGCATTTAATTTTGATATGATGTAAAAGGTATTTCTATTCCTATTTGATTATGTACTTTCATATTATTAAAATGTAAACATATTAAAAATTAGTGAGCAATAATTTTACCAAAAAGAAAAATTAGTGAGCAATAACTAAATAATTAATTGGGCCAACGGAAGGAGCTAGACGTGCAGTGAGGGGGTGCAGGGTGCAGGGGAAACGATATCTGTGTTTTTATTTTATTTTTTATGAACATGTATTTTTTTTTCTTTACTATCATTAGTTCATTACGAGGTTCCATAACATTTTTCATGAAGTGATGAAACATCAGGTCTTAAAAAAACGATGTTGTGTTATGATGTAAAGACACCAAAGGATTTATAATAAAATTTATTTATTATTTATATAATTTTATTAATTTTGATTTTGAGTAGTTTTTCTCATATTAACAAGTATCATGAGATTGATCCTATTTCATATTAAACATCTTTTCCTATAACCTACTTAAATGTTCAACCACTGAACCACTTTTTTGCGCTAACTATAATAGAAGTGGATCCATCTTAGGTTACGATGCAGAGGTAATATATGAAGGACTATCTGTATAAATTACAAATACTTCTTGGTTTCTCATGATATCCTCCGCATGCAACTGTAGAGACTAATCCCTTGAAGTATTGGATGATATTTAAGGGTTGATCTCTCCCAATCAGGTTTTCTCCATACCTTAAATATCGCCCAGTACCTCGAGTGATTAGTCTCTACAGTTGTGCGCAGAGGATACCCAGGAAAACAAAAAGTATTTGTAATTTATATCAGACAAATACTGAATATGGCGGCATATTGCAAAATCATTTATAGATTAATCAGTAACCGATAAAAGCAGCAATAATGTATACTATGGTTTAATAATAATTAAAATTTAAGAGGGGAAATCAGAGACGAAGTATCTTCATTTTTTAAGTCGTTCAAATAATAAGCAAATTTAAACTCATTCGATCCATGAATTATAATACAAGTTATTCGAGCACTCGAGAAAATACTTGAAGGAAGCAAAGATTATAGCCTAACTCCTGTGCCCCTTTACATATTTGCATTAGAATGTGTCAGCAAAACAGATAAATGCAACCTGGATTCACTGTATAAAAACTTCGATCCCCAATTATTCATTCTAAATTACACTCACTTTTACCCCAAATTAACAAATTCAAAAAACAAAAAAAAATTAGGAAAAGAATACAGATCAAACAAGATCATCAACAAATAAACCAATAATAAGCCTCCCAAAATTCCAGACTATGAAACAAGTTAACAAATTAAGCAAAAAAAAAAATCTAATTAACTTCCTAAGATTCATCATGATGTCAATATGAAGAAAAAGAAGACACAACATATATATAAACTTTGATGATGATATCTTTGCCTAATTAATGAGCCATGGCTACCTGTGAATTATGTGAGTAACTTATGCTTCTCTGATTTGGCATAGAAAGCATAGCAGTGTGATCCAAAAAATCCTTAAGCTCCACCACAGATTGCAGAATAGTCCTAGATCCTCAGCACAAGAAAAACCATAGCTCCCAACATGCCTAACAGCATAGACATAAAAAGTGATGCACCCTTTTCTAAACTTGAACCTTGCCATCTCACAACCATTGAGACCCCTTATGAGCTTCTTGTTCACATCACCAAGTGCAATCTCTGGTGGCCATGTTCTATCCACTGAGGCCTTCATGGCCTCAGTTTCAAACACAAAAAGGACCACCTTGGACTTCTTGGTACCTAGTCCAAGTGTGAGTGTGTGCCATGCTTGGTGTGCCAATATGGTGAAGTTTGTAGGCAAGAAAGCTGTTGTAGAAGGGAAAGGGAGCTTGTCTTTTGGTTTGTTGTGTTATTGGTTGGTGGGAAAGAGAGAACTTTGAGAAGCTCTAGTGGTCTTGCTCTACGGATTGTGAAGGATTTCACTATGAATTGGCCTCCAAATCGGATACCCTTTACCTCAGAGGAAGGTTTGAAAGAGAAATCAGAAGTTTGTTTTGTGGTTTGGTCATTGGGGTGTTGGTGCTTTTGCTTCTTGTTCTTCTTCTTGGGTTCTTTTTCTCCCATGGTGTGAGTGAGTGAGTGGGTGGAGAATTGAGGTTTTGTTTGGTCGACACAAATTAATTGGTTTTCTTGTTTGATATATCATAACAAGACCAATACAAGGCTTTTTCTAAGGTGTGTCGTACTAGAGTAATTGCTAGTCAAAAAGGTAGAGAACAAACTTGACATAAATTTCAACTATGGAAAAAAACAGGGCACTGAGTATCATATTTCTAAAATAGAATGGATATTTCAAAGTTACTTGGCTTATTATTAGAAATAAATATAGTCAAAGGCAAAAAAATACAAATTAAAATATTTCCTCTATCTCTTTTCTAAATCTTAAATTGTTAATTAAAAGTTAATGGAGTTGGTACATCGGTCAAGCCTTCCGTCATATTTGTTATGGTTTAGTTGATTATTAGATTTCTTATTGGTAGACGATATGTAAATTTTACTATAAATTATCACTGATATTTGTGCTCTTCTCCAACCTTGTAAGAGAGCGTGTTTTATCCTAATCTGACTTTTTTGTGCCAAAAAACTGTTAATTAAAAAAGATAATTTTAATCTATACTTCTAACCGGATTTATATGAGATAATCAAGATAAATCAAAATTGAAATAATAAATAATAAATTTGTTAAAATTACGACTCCTTAATGCACACCACAAAAAAATCCAAAGAGATTTAAAAGTTGAAGTTATTAGTAAAGTTTGCTTGTAAGAAGAAGAATGTCTTATCCCTGTTATTGTAACTTAAATTTTTTACTAAGATAAGCACTATCATTGCACCGAAAAAAGAGGCCTGTACCAATAAGAGAAAAAGAAAAAGGGAGTTATATGTTGCTCTTATCACCTAACCAAACCAATCAAAGATCATTTAACTAGTATATGTCACAATAAATAAATGGAATTGCTAGTACCACATATAGTTAAATAACTAAGTGGAAATGCAGAATTTAATTCTTGGGGTGTACTTCTCCAACTAAAAAAAATAAAGGAAAATTTTCGTACACCCACAGATGCATGAATGCAATTATATATATGGACGATATGCTGCATTAGCTGAAAAGGGGGAACTTGGTGTGGTGTCAATACCTAAAGCACCGACACTTCTAAGCCATCTTAGAAACCCAATTTAACAAGATTAATTTAGAAGAATAGCATGTGAAGCCATGGGACTGTGTTCATTAATCATAATTACCCTGCAAATGAGTTCACCAATAGAGGTTGGGACCACATAAAATGATGGATAGGAAGCTGAGCTCCTTCCAGCAACCATCATGGCATCCATTTGTTCAAAGATCTTTAATTTGCAAAGGATATTGGCAGAAATATTTAATTGCCAATGGTGTTGACATAAATATGATAACAGAAAAGTAGTACTCCTATATTACAATATCAGGAACATATATATTTAAATAGTAAATTTGATATTGTTGAAATTGACACTATTTCATCAAAAAAAAAAAAAAAATCTGACACTATTAATGACAGGTTTGGTTGGTGAGGAAGTTATTCAACATAACATAACAAAAATCTATCTATACCATATACATTTATAAGGAATAATCTTATTGATTGTTATTCCATATGTCAACCTCTAAGCAAAACATCATTTAATACAAATCAGAAGAAAAAAAAAAAACTCAACGTCACAAATCAAGTAATGATTTTTTTTTTTAAAATGGACACAATATATACTTTCTCTCTATCGTAATAATTTAATTAAATATTGAAAACTACTAATATGACAATAAATTGATTGCTACTAATATTAATATTTACATTGTGTTTGCAAGAGATGGTGAGAAGTGGAAGAGGGCCTTCTGTGCATTTCATTGAAGAAATTGACAATGACTTTCTTAAAAGGAAATGCATTCCATTGACATCTTGGATATTAAGAAACGGGGGTTATGTTTGTCTATGTGAAAGAATGCCTAGAAGCCAAAATTATCCTGTTAGCATGGATCGATCGATGTGTAATGTCTGTCAAGTGCAGATGCTTTGGCTAAATTTGGCCTTTCTCTGAATTGTCAGCTTAGAATCTTTGAGTTTCCTCCTAGTTTTATTGTTAATGCCTTAAGGGCAGATGTTGCTTGTATTTCCATTCCTAGAGGATTCTAGTTTGTTGGTAGTGTTTGGGGCTTAGCCCCTTTTGATCATAAAAAAAAAAAAAATGACTGCTATTTGCACAAATTCTTGGTCTGGTGTAGAATTCGTCAATTGCATTTTAAGCCTTTTTAAGAAGTCGATTTTGTGGAGGTCATGGTTTATTATGGATTATCTTCTCATAGATTGACAATTTTGTTTAAAATTGATCACCACTTTTTCGAATTTCAAATGGCCGCAATCGTTTTTTCCCCTTCTAAATCTATAAATCACAATGACTACCTCTTCGATGAAATTTTTGTTGGGTTTTGGGCTCCCTTCCTATGTGGAGAAAGGCCCAAATATGTAAGCTCATATTGTCTCACTTGTCTAAGTGGAGAGAGGTCAGATTAGGGTTAGAGAGAGGTCTCATTTTAGTAAGAACATAGCAACCAACAAGAGAGAAGAGAAGAGAGAAAGCCAACCCGTATACCCACCAGACAGTCACCGTTAAATCGCAACAGGATTCGTTCACCGTTGGATCGGGCTGAAATTTGTACAGTAGGTTCAGGACGTGTGGTTCTTCATTCTCACCGCTCAGATTTTCAATACGAGGCCTGAAGTGAGAGATATTAGCTTTGCACAGTGGCTCTGTTTTTGGGGTATTTTCATCTTCTTGTTTCTCATTTGTAAGCTTGGTGCTTGGTTGTTTTGGTTGATTGTTAGCATGGTTTGTGCACTTGTTGGAGACTCTTTTGTACCCTTATTTGATCATAGTGGAGCTGTTTCTTTGGTCTGGACGACCCGTGGTTTTTACCCTTGCTTTGAGGGGTTTTCCACGTTAAAATCTTGGTGTCTCTTGTGTGTTTATGTTGTTCTATTTGCTGCCATATATTTGTTGTTGCTCCTCACAGATTCTTGCAAGTTGGGAGGAATTTATTTCCGCTGCGTATTGCTTTGTTATTTTGCTACACTGTTGCATAGTTGTTTCCCCCATTAATTTAGGGGGTGTATTGGATTGAGATTTTAAAATATTTCAAAGGACTTTTTCATAACACAAAAATCTTGTGGTATTCAATCAGGACTTTTACATAATATAAATGAGTCTTGTGTATTCAATCAGGATTATTAGGATTTTTTTTCGAGGAAGTCCAAATCTAGTGGTATTCAATCAAGATTTTTTATAAGTTATAAAAAGTCTTCTATTATTCAAAAATTTACTGATTTCGATGGATTGTCTTATATAATGGATTTAGTGAGACTTTTTTGTGAGAAGTATAAATACCAAACTCTTCCCAAAATCCCACCCAAACCCACGAAACTTTTTTATTCCCTAATGTCTTCTCCCTCAGCCGTTCCAGACTTTCTTCTCTTGCCGTCGTCTCTTGTTCTGAAACAAAGACAATCCACGGCTGCTGACTACTGCGGTGATGTAGTTTCTTTCTCTATTTTCTCTGGAGATCATAGTGCGTGTTAGAAAAAAAAATCGATGAAAATTACCTTTTGTTGAAACTTGAAACCACTTAACCATGCTTCTCTGATTGTATACGAATACGTGATCATGATAGGTTGAATCCATATAGGATTAGCTTGATCATGTGTGTGTGAGAGATTTTTTTTTCCTCCTACACTTATTTCAAATTGTAATTTTTGATTTTTTTTTTATTGACTCTTATAACTTTGAATGTTTGTTAAAAAATTTGGTGTTCTTTTAAATCTTTTAAATCCTATTAGTCCATTCAAATCTTATGATAAAAATCCTTTAGAATCCACACATGAAAATCTTGATTACAATAATCTTTAAAAAAAAGTCTTTTAAAATCTTATAAGTCATTGCATTCCTAAATAATCTTTTAAAATCCACAAGACTTTTTTAGATCAAAATAATATTTTAAAATCTCAATCCAATATATTTTTTATTAAAAAAAATCAGTGAGAAGCAATTGATTTGATATACAAGATTTTTTTGCAATCGTTGGTGAATGTTGAAACTTCTCATATGTAAATGGATTGAATTGTGCGAAGAATGGTTTGTCGCTTATGAGCTGTATGATTTTATTTGGGTTTTTAATCATGAATGCTGAAATATCAATGAACGTGTTTAAAGAGTGTTTTTTTCTCAGTTCCATACTATTCAATTTTGCCATTAGTTTATTTGTATTCAGCATTCAATCAACCAGCATATTCCATGCTACTAATCTTGTTTGTTATGGAAACTTTTAATTTGATGTGTAGTAATACATGGCAACACCAGAGGTCTTCCCTCCAAAAAATTTTGATGTGTGGCGCTCACATTGATTTGAAGATAAATGATGTTAATTGTCAGGACTTCATTAATTAAAAAATTAAAAAATAGTGAATAAAATTTGAATTTTGAAATTTCATGAATGTAGGAATGGTCAGATATTGATTGTCAATTTAGTATTAAAACAATTTAACGCTTAAATAAATTATACAAATGTTAATTAATACTGATTAAATTAAATATATTGATTGCCAATTTTATATTAAAACAATTTAATGCTTAAATAAATTAATTAAAATTTATAATTCAAATTTGTATAAGGAAATTATTAGAATTTATTCGAATTCGAAATTGAAAATTTGTATCATTTTGACGGGATGAGTCAATGCCACAAATGAGCTGTCTTCAGAATTTGAGTTGTTTGATGTTATCACTCACATTGGTAAGCTATACACTAGCCATTACGTCACTCACCAAGTTAGATAAAACAATTTTGTTGCAGTAGATAAATCTTTCTTTACGAATTTCTTAATTTTTAATAATGCAGTTGATTGTCATTGTTTATATTTGATTGTCATTTAATAGCCCAACCATGGTGGCAATACGAAGATTGAGAAATAATGTTGATTGCCAATTAATAGTCCAATTTTAATTGTGTTGCATTTTCAAATATTTGAATCAAATAAAAATATTTTGTTGATTAAAAAATTATTAAAAGTTTAAATATAACTGAAACAAACATAATCATACAGATTTTTAATCGTGTCACACTCTAATGCAATTTGCATCTAGGCTACCAAATATTCATTTTCAACCAGTTGTTTGTTTCTTTTAAACAGTTAAACCATGAAATAATAAGGAAAAGAAAAAGGTGTTGGATTTAGTTTGTCAATATCCTTCATGTGCATGTATTTGTGCTTGCAATTTGAAAAAGAATATCTAAAAATAGGTAACTTACATGGGAAAATGAGGAAAAAATCATATAGATTTTTAAGAGAGAAGGAAAAAATAACATGATAGATAAATATATTTTCTAAAAATGGTTAACTTTCATGGGAAAAGAGGAGAAATTAATCATAATATTTTCAAGAAAGATTTTTTTTATATGATAGATAAATATATTTTCTAATAATGGTTAACTTGCACAAGGAAAAGAAAAGAAATAAATGAAGTATATTTTCAAGAGAGAATAATAATAATATTGTGATACATAAACATATTTTCTAAAAATTGTTAAATGTTAACTTCAACAAGAAAAAGACAAGAAATAAATAAAAAATATTTTTAAAAAAGGAAAATTTTCATATGATTACCAGGATATTGATAAGATTTTAGCATTAATTAGTGTTTAAATAAATTACATGTGATTAATTAGCTTGAAAGACACAATATCTTTTTGATTAATCATGATCTTTTTATTTTATTTATTTACATCATCTTTTGTATTATCAATAGATTTATTTTCAAATAATTTTTTTTAATATAATTATATTCTTTCTTTATTTATATTCTCCCACATGCAAACATTTTTTATATCTACCTTTTTATATTGCATAAATATTGTTATATTCCATGTGTGTCGCACGGGTTATTTGCAAGACAATATGTACTTGTTATATACATTTAAGAGCCATTATTTTATTATAATATCAATAATAGTTATTAAGTTAAAATTCGTTACATTTTATAATCGACGATTAAGACAAAATAATTTTTTATATATAATTTCTCAAAAAAAATTGTAAAATCATCAATTACATACTTTTTTGATGAAATCCGAAAAAGATAATATATCCCCGTGCATGGCACGAATCCATTCACTAGTAAATAGAAAAAAGAAAATAAAAATTAAGTATATAACACTATATTTTACATTATTTTAACCCCAAAAATTTAAATTTAAATTTTTAAGAAACTCACATAATTGGTTGAAGTTACAACTATAGATATGTTGAAATCTAAATTAAAAATTACAATAACTTTCTTTAAAATTTGTTATAACTTATAAGAGTATGTTTGTTTCAATATTTATCAAGTTATATACAAGAATATCAAAATGGAGATCAAGTACTTCCATGTTTAGTTCAAGTTCAAAATTTTTTTTTATCAGAAATTAATTATCCCAAGAAAATTGATATAGGCATGATTAGGCCCATTTTCATTCCCATTAGTGATTGGATATGTTACACTTCCATCAATTTACATTTTTTCACTCAAAAGACCGTTAGTTTTAAAATATGCAAAACCAATGGTAGGGATTGTAATGGATAGGGTAATATAGTATATGTCCTTGTACCCGCGTTTAAGAAAACAAAAATACCCGTATCCAGATGCGTATCCGTGGGGATAGCAACTTAAGTACCCTTACCCACACCTTCTGAATATCTAAGTACCCGCACCCGTTACCCGTATTTTAACTAAGAAATAGCAATAAAGATCAAAAAGACCATTATAACTCAATTAAAAAACCACCCAAAGATCTTTAAAATCAACTTACGAAACATTACAAACCAAAATATTAAACTAAATAAAAACATCTACAGCATCCAAAATAAATAAACATCACAATAAACATTCAAAGCAATATATAAACTCGTGAAATTGTAAGTGTACTAATATAAATATAGACATTTAGGTTAGATGCATTCACACTAGGTGTAAGTCAAGACTTACACCAAATCTAGATAGTCAAAATTAATGTAACGGTTTAAATTTTCTAATAAAAAAAAATAGAAACATTTTATAAATATTACAGCGGCTTAATCATTAGAATGAAAAAACAAGAAAGAAGGCTTCATTTTGAAGGATTGACAAAAAGGTTTCCTTATCCTTCTTATCCGTCTTTCTCACTAAAGCACATATGAAATTAATTAGTCTTTCTACTTAGTCAACAAATATATATATATATACCAACATGTGGTTGGTCCAAGTGGTAAGGACTTGGATACCTTAAGCAAGTGGTCGGGGGTTCGAATCCTGACTCTTGTGTATGGAGAAAACCCGGTTGGGAGGGAAGAACCTAAAATATATATACTCGCACTCATACCCTCTCTTATTTGTAGGTAATTACTAGTATCGATAGTTATCCCCGTAAAGTGGATATTTATCCTTCTCACTGGGGGTATTTTTTGCATGACCTAGTGGGTAGGTCCAAATTGTCATCCCTAACCAATGGAGATGGGTCATATTAAAAGGGAATTATGACTTCAAGTAAACTTTGCCTCTAATGTAAGGAATTTGAATTCACGAGTTACTATACTTAAGTGTATGTGTTCCACGTTGAAAACCTTTAAAATTGATTATGCCCCTTGTCAAACGTGATTTAAAAAAAAAGTGTTTAGTTACTGTCAGGTGTTATTGATTCTGCCTTCAGAAAAGATTTTGACTAGAAGCTACAAATAATAGCTTTTGCGTTGGATTGAAAATTTTATACTAAATTTTACATCAAACTTGCTTTCAAAATGAAAACACCCATACATAAATCACTTCACTTCAAACTCAAATTTAATCAAATCAATTTTACAAAATCAATTTAATTCAAAATCACTTTTATCAAGCACGTATTCAAAGTTCAAACAAACACCAACTATTAGCTCCACTTTGAAAGTGACATTCTATTTGGTATGAGGTTTTGGGAAGGAAAAGAAAGACAATCCCCACTGATTGTGCTTTTCCATTTTTAGTATACATCTTCAAAAGGGGAAGGAATTAGAGATATGTCACCGGTGTCAATTATTAAAAACGACTCAACCACTAAACAAACTCAAATCCTGAGGAATCTCTATTCTCTAATATAAAAGGCTGAAGATGGTTGCAAAGAATATTTAAATAATTTAATGTATATATATATATATAAATAAATGTAAGGATTTTTTATATCAACCAATTATATTAATTTATTGTATTATTAAAAATATTTTACTCTTATCATTATTACTATTTTAAAAATTATATATAATAATTTGTGATTGATTGGTAGTATAAAGAAATCTTATATTAATAATATATTAAAATTAAATTCATATGTAAAACCAAACTCTAACCATGACATGCTTTGAGTTGAGGGGATTTCTATGGGCTCCACCAATTTTTGATCCCTCACTCGTACAATGGAATGGGAGAGAAGGAAGAGGCAAAATTGTATAAGATACATAGTATAATTTTTATTAATTTATGCATAATAAGAGAGTGGTTGATATATAGTTTCATCTGATACTCTTCTAAAAAGGGTGATAAGGTTAGCCTTACCTCATTTGACAACCTGAAGGTCCTCTAATTAAAGTGTTTCTTCTAAAGGCATTATCCCCTTCCATTATAATAATTAGATTCCACGGAACATGAAAAGAGACAGCCTGCACCAATTACTTTATCCATGCTCCAAATCAAATTAAGTGTGTGTTTGGTTTCACGTTGGAAATTTACAGAATTGATTTCTACACTCTGTCAAGTGTGATTTAGTAAAAATGAGATGTTTGGTTACTTGCAGGTAAAATTGATTTTGCCTCCAGACTAGAAGCTATAAAAAGTAGCTTTTGAGTTGAAATGAAAATTTTATATTAAGTTTTACGGTGCCTTCTAAGGTGAGGGGGCAAGTATCTCCCTCACCCCATGAGGGAGGAAAATTACCTGGAACAGCAGGTAATTTTGGGGGTGAAAAATATAAATTTAACTTTTACATTGTCAGACTTTATTAATTTTGTATTTTGTATAAAAGTCCCTTTCCTTTGAGGTCTATTCTCCCCTGACAAACCCACCCCTTTCACTGCATCGTCCGCTCTCTCAATCTCAGTCAACATCTAAAAGTCGAAAACTGGTATAAATCAAAGAGAGGGTAACGAAAAATTAGGCATGGCATGAAATAAAATTAGTAATTAAAGGAAGCACAAAGTTTCCTCTGACTAGACGACAAGACTCGGTTAAAACACTTGTTGAATTAATTTATGCAACACGGGTCTTTTTTCACCCGGCTGGAAGAAGGAGAAGATGGCAAACAGTACAGTATTTTTAAGTTCAAATTCAAATATTGGGTAGAACATTTAAAGTTCCTTCCGAATGGCACAGTGGTTGATAGTCTCGGTTTTTGGTTGATGTCTCGCAGGTCAAGAGTTGATCCTCAATTCTGGGGAGTTCTATATTTTTTTGTTACAGTATTGCTTTTAAACAAGAGAAAGCATAAATTTTTTTGTAGAATAAAACAATAGCAGGCAAGTTGGGGTTGGGGAATGAACCCCTGTCCCAATAGTAAGAAGCACTAACGGTGATCACTAATGGAGAAGCCCTGTCCACAGCTTTTCTTCAAAAGCAAAAAATAAGAAGCTCCATTGAACATACCTCGGCCAGAAGCTTGGTGACGTGAAAATGGAGATGACGATGGAAGAGAAGTGAGAGAAGATGAGACAGGAAAAAGTGTACAACTTTAATTTTTAGAGGGACTATTTAGCAATTAAATGGCAAACTGGTATTATCAGGTTAAAGTGTTAAATCCAAACCATTCATTTATTTTATTAATTCATCTAACGGTGGAAAAAGGTGATGCACGGGTGAGGGACTTACTTGCTCCCTCACCTTAGACCCCACCAAGTTTTACATCAAACTTGCTTTCAAAATAAAAACATCCAAACATAAATCACTTCACTTCAAACTCAATTCTAACCGAATCAATTTTACAAAATCAATTACATTCAAAATCACTTTTATCAAACGTTCATCTAAACAAACACTAACTAGTTTCATAACTCAAAAATGGTTGGTTGCAGTGCAAGTGAATTGTGCCCTTATGCGAACTTTATCTGTCAGGTCAGGGATTCGAATCCTGGAGTTGTTACTTTGAAGATGACTTTACTTAATCATTACTTGACCCGAGGGTTAGTCTCACTGTGTATGATGTAATTAACTTTATTTATAGTTTTCTATAGATATGTAATGATGTAGATCATACCAATTTTTTTGTTGAAGGATGTATTAATTGGAAACACCAGAACTTGATAGGTACTTTGACATAAGGTTTCAACTAAAAGTTATCTCCTGTTAATCGATAGCAACGGTAACTCATAAAGCATGGATGTCTTGGGATTATGTCAACAACCTCTTATTTGGCTCAACAACTACCACTTAATTATGATCAATAATCAATATAACATGCAGAATTTCCTGTACATCTAACGCAATCAAAACAACTGATATGACTTCTATTTTGAGATGGAACAAGATATAGGTACAAGTCGATCATATATAGATGCTTCCTTTGTTTGACGGTGCAAGGACATCATTTTTTTTTCTCTCTTTAAGGTGGCGTTAAGTCAACTGAAATGTTTTCTTTAACTTGGAAATAGAGTTTCCTACTTTTATTCACTAATTTTATTCATAGACATTTTGATGCATGTGAGTAATTTTTTAAAATTTATATCAAACATGAGAAATTATTATTCTCATGCTTACATTCCTAAAAAAATTAAAATAAAACTTGTACCAAACACTACCAAGTTTACAAGGAAAGTTGAAGGATTTGATAAGAGAATTTGTAGTGCATGGATTAAGTGTGAGTAGTACAAAGTTAGATGCCATTGTTGTTATCGACTCCAAAAAGTCTCATTTAGTTGAATCGATAGATTGTGGCAACAGATTTAGAATGATGAGATGAAATTCTAAACTTATCAAGAGAGGCGATTTATGAAAATAAAAATAGATTATTAACTACTATATTGCAACACAAACCTATCGGATAACGATGCTAGAAGTACCAAAATAAATAGGAAAAGAAAAGATCAATCGTTTCAAGGGTTATATGCTTAAACATCTCTGCAATTTTATGATATAAAAGCTAGACATAGTAAAGGATCGGTTTTATTTGTAATACACATATATTGCTTTAACAATATAATCATTTTACTTGTGATAGCTTTTTTGTTTTTGTTTTTTGGTGAACCCGGATATCTTGTCAGGGACTAATCCCTCGAGGTACTGAGATTCATTTAAGGGGTTGGCCTCTTCCAACAAATGTTATTCCATACACATGAGCCAGGAATCGAACCCCTGACCACATGTTTAAAGGATCTAGTTATCTACTAACGGTGCCACACCATGTTAGTAGCGTTTTTGTTTTAAACAATATAATTTTGGAATTAATAATAGAATTTATTTGTGATACATTTACAATGTATACATGGTTCTTTACACTGTTAAATCATTAAAAATATTTGATTCTTATAATTATTATCATATTATTAAAAATATTTGACTCTTATAATAGCTACTTATTTTATATTAATCATATAATAAATATTTTAAAAATCATAAATATGATGATCTATAATTGATTGATAATATAATAAACTTTACACTAACAATGTATCAAAATTAAATCCCTAAAAATAAATAGATTTTACTTTATTTGAGTTTTAGCTTGCTCCTGAGCTCCCTACCAAATCTTAAATTTCTTTTGTAACAAACAGAGACGATGAAAAAAAAAATTACAATAATAAACTGTGATTTTTGAGTAGTAAATGATTTTGATAATAAATTTTTCCTTTTCTGCTTTTCTTTTTGGATTGCATATTTGCATGTGAATGATGGGCTGATACACCAAACTTAGCCTTTGATGGGCTGTTAAATTATCTACACCCTCCGTCAATTACGTTCATCCGTAGTTGTCGTCTTCCGTGGCCCAGAAGGGTAGGTTGATGACAGGTTTTTCATCACTTGTTTTGCACTCACCTCTGAAAAGCACGTACACTCTTTTATGTTATGTGAGCCTTTTTAAGAGATTATTAACTAGAACTACCTCCAGACTTAATTATAAGTAAAAATAGCCAATTTCATACTTATTAAAAAAATTTAGTTAATTTAGTTTAATTGTCTTGATTTATGTAAAAAAAAAAAAGAGTTATAATTATTAAACTACCCTTTAATTGTCTAGAGAATGTGCAATGCTCTTAGAAAAGTAAAAAGAGAATTGGTTTGATTGGTTAATTTTCTTGATTTTTTGAATACTTACATTAAATAGAGTTGAGTTGGTTGGGTTCTGCTTATATTTGAGTCCAAAAAATATATATACTTTTTTGCTTATAATTGAGTCCAAAGGGAGTACTTGCTCTTGCTAACGAGTGCCCAAAGGACAGTGATTAAGATATCCTCCAATCAAAATAAGTTTTCATTGGAAAACTAAATATAGCACTTCACAAAATTTTGAATGTACTGCTTCCCAATAAAATCTTTCATCTTTTTATTCATGAACCAATGCCGCATGGTTGACATTCTCCTTTATTATTTAGGCAAATGCTAAAAGAATCAGAAATAAAAATTTTGTTTTAGAAAATGGTGTGTATTTAATATTTTGAAAATTCAAAAGTTACATTTTCCAATAAAATCATTCTATCTTTGGATTCCTTAACCTACAAGGACATTGATTAATAAAACCCTATTATTTATGCATCTATTGTTTGAATTAATGGCCGCGTAATTTAATGTCAGTGGTTGTGAATTTGACAAATTAGACAACAATGTGAGTGTCCCCTAATCTCGCAAGTTGACAATAAGAACTTCACGAGCACCTATGCTTAGACTAAAAAATCCAAAGATAAGATGTGATTTTGAAAATAAGGGATTTATGCTGCTAACTAATGCTAATACTAATTCGATACTCCTATTTATCAAACAGCCATCGACCGACCATAGACTTAAGTCACAAGCATGAAATACCATGCTAGCCAATTTTAACATTCTTTGTCCAAGATAATATACAAACTAAATAATGAGTACATGAATACATAAGTCACGGTCACTTAACACACAGCCACATTCATACATTTTCCCCTCTTCTATGCACCTTCTCTATCTCCGTCTCTTGCCTTGGATCAATCTTCAAGAGACGTACTCAGATTCTACAATTATCATGGCCTGCAAAACATAACAACAAAATATAAGTACATTACAAATTTAGCCATATGAAAAAACAACATTATTCTTTTGGGCTACGACTCTTGATATCCAAAAATTACATTAGATTTCAACTAATCTGAGCCGTGCCAAGAAGAAAGAGGCAAAACTCTCTCCGGAGTCTATTTTTTTCATTTACAAGACTCGAACCCAAAACCTTGCTTAAAAGAAACCAAACTTGAATAAAAACAACATTATTCTTTTGGGCTAAGACTCTCGGTATCCAAAAATTACATTAGATTTCAACTAATCTGAGCCGTGCCAAGAAGAAAGAGGCAGAACTCTCTCCAGGCGTCTATTTTTTTCATTTACAAGACTCGAATCCGGACCTTGCTTAAAAGAAACCAAACTTGAATAAAAACAACATTATTCTTTTGGGCTAAGACTCTCGGTATCCAAAAATTACATTAGATTTCAACTAATCTGAGCCGTGCCAAGAAGAAAGAGGCAGAACTCTCTCCAGGCGTCTATTTTTTCATTTACAAGACTCGAATCCGGACCTTGCTTAAAAGAAACCAAACTCCTTGCTTCTTGGCTCAATAGCCGTTGGTCTAAAAACGAACTACTACATTATTTGAAAAGGTTTTACTAAATTATATTTTTAATATGAATTTAGTATTGAGACTTACTTGGATTAACAGAGGTAATGACACCAGTGTGAGAGAAGTCACAGTTAAAATCATGGCGACCATTGGCCTGGTAGTAAGCATTCATAGCATAGGTAGCAAGAGCCTTGACATTGTTGGGGGCATAGCAAGTCCCTCCTGGTTGGATTGGTTTGCAATCGACACCTTGGCTGCACACATAGTTTATATTT
Organism: Echinosophora koreensis; assembly: GCA_035048595.1. NCBI lineage: Eukaryota > Viridiplantae > Streptophyta > Magnoliopsida > Fabales > Fabaceae > Echinosophora > Echinosophora koreensis. The sequence goes on from JAPCYP010000291.1 coordinate 46,269, forward strand.
GCTTGCAATGCTTCGTTGGTTGCATCTGCCTTTGGCACGCACCATTTCTGACCTCCAGCTGCTGGTTGTCCTGGCCTGTTATTAACTGGTTTTGGAGATTGTCCTCCTGGTGCTGATTGCTGCATTAGAATCCAAAAAAAAGTGTCATAACAATATTATCAAACTATGAAAAACTATGTGGTCTAAATGAAAAAATGTACTCAAATATATATTGCCAGTATTCCTAAAATAAAAATTATTCATCTATTCTTTACAATAAGACACATTTACTAGTACATTAATCTTGTAGGCTATAATTGAATTAATGAAAATAAAGGGAATGATGCAAAAAGGAATAAAATGATATCATGTTTTATTATTTGAATTATTCAAAATTATAGAGTAGAATTGTAGAAATAAACCAATTTCATCTCACTTTATAATCTCACCCAAGATATTTGTTTTTCTTCCATCCTAATTTACAAATACGAGATGAAATAAGATAGAAACCATATTATTTTTCACTCTATTCCTTCCATTTTATTCCATTACAAGATATCCAAATCTATATATGATAATCTTATGTTACCTCTCATTCTATTCCAGTATATTCCTTTCTATCACATTTCATTTCTTCAATCATTAAAGATAAAGTTACTTTGAACTTTCTAATCAAGTAAATGAAAAATCTTATCACATCAACACAAAATTAACGTGAATTAACAACGAATTAAACTAGTTTATTTTTTAAAAAGAAAAAAAATGCATCGAAATTTGGTACCCTATGAGATGTAACCGTTTTTGTTAATATTGTTTTGTATAATATTATATTTAGTGAGGCCATGTGATGACTTGTTGATAATGGAGACAAGATTCTGTATAAAGCAGTGCAAAGAAAGAAACGAGGAAAGTAAAGTAAAAGACAACACTCAATGCATTATGCAAGTCTAAAAAAACTGAAACAAACGTTACTATGTAACGAAAACGTTAAAAGAAAAAGAAAAGAAAAGCTACTTAACCTGTCGTTGCGTAAGATTCCAGACTCGCTAGACAGGAGTGAAATCAGGTTGGAAGAGTCCCCAGTTCTTCTCAGCAATTGGACCGGGTTTTTGGTTCTCATTAAACAAAGCAAAAATATAAGTCTCGAACCGCCGGTTCGGCATCAACGGCGTTCCCTTCCCTAGACCCAAATGCCTCACAAGCCCACCGTTATAAGCCTGAGCATTAGCCACGCTACAAGCGTCCCAACCGTCACAAACTGAGGGCCACCCGTTTCACCCACCGCAATTGTCCACGTCACCGTAAGGCCCAAGAGCCTTCATGGCTGAGTAAACAGCGTCCATAAGAGCATCGAACTGGTTGGTGTATGTGAGCTTAGTATACCTGTCAAAAATGGCACGATAACTTTTTATTGATTTGCCACTATAAGAGTGTGTTTGGAAAAGCTGAAAAAAAAAAGATTATGCTGATAATCAATTTTTGCATAATCGATTATTGTGATAATCGATTATAATCAAAATCTGTTTTTGTTTGGGTCTGTTTGCTGAAAAGCAATTTTAAGATAATCTATTTCGTTTGAGTGGTGCAAAAAAAATCACTTTTATATAATAAATTACGAAAAAGGGTATGAAGTTATTTATATAATTTAATAATATTTGTTTAGAAATAAGTTTTGTAGTGGTAAACATGGAAGAGTGTTTTGAGAATGAAAAATAATCAAATCACAATAATCTTAAGCTAGAAAAAACTAGATGGTATAAAACAGCTTTTTTCCCCTAAAAAAAGTTTTTTTTATTAATTTAAGCAAAATGCCAAACATGTTAGATTATCTATGAAACAGCTTTTAAGCTAAAAAACAACTGAAACAAGGGAAAATAATCTTTCCCAAACATACTCTAAATAGAGTTAGAATAAAAGTGCTTTTTTTTGGGTAAGGAATACAAGTGCTTTTAGATACACAGTTTAATTAAGCACTTATTTAATAAGTTTCTTTCAAATAAGGTACAAATTTTCATAAGTTTATCTGACAAGTTTATGAAAATAAGCTAAAAATAACTCATAGGAAATTATAAACTATTTTTATAAATTATTTGTACAAGTTCATTTTCATAACTTATTCTTATAAGCTCTTTCAAATGTACCCTAATAGATCCTTAATCTTAGAAATGACTAATAAAAAGTTTTGCTAACTAGTGCCCTTCAGATAAAGAATAAGAGTCTATTTGGGGAAACAACTTAATTAAACGCTTATAGGATAAACTCTTATCATAAGCGAAGTATATATATAAGTTATTTCTATGATCAAAGAGAAAATATAGTCAAACTATTTTTATATAAGCTATAACCTGTTTTTATAAGCTATCCCAGAGAGCTTATCAAAATAAGTTGAAAACAGCTTATAAACATGTCATAAGCTGTTTCTATAAGCTCTATCAAATACTCTGATAAGTGCTTATGTCAGTAGATAAGCACAAATAAGCTGTTTATAAGACAATTCAAACAGACCCTAAGTTTATGTTAGAAAAATAAATACAACACTTATCAGGATATGAAGTAATACATCATTTCTAATACAAATTTAGCTTTTTTTAATTCTTTAACCGGTATCCTAGATAACATTTGGTTAGTCTAAATAAAATAGAATTAAGGAAAATTCTAAAATTCTTTAACCGGTATCCTATTTAGGCATTTGTCAACAATATGTTGGTGTACCTGTCATAAAAGGCCACGGTTGGGCCTGAACAGTGCGAAGTTCACGTTCTTTGGGTTGTACCCGAATAAGGGTAGGGGTTCACCATTAAGGGGTTTCTGGTTTCATTCAAAAACTTTAGCATTGGTCCCAATACGTGTTTTGCGAAAACCGGGCCTGAATCGACCAGCACTTGGTGGAATAGATGATCGCATTATTGCTAATGAGTGTGCCGTTGTTACCTGAATTGTCATCAAATTATCAGCTTTCAACTTTTCAGAATGTTCAAATAAAAAAAAAAACTTTAATTCAGAATTTCAAATTATAATTGATGTAATACATAATATTTGTTTTTTCCTTGTTGAGCAAAAGTAAAAGTATAGTTTAATTAAAAAAAAGTGATGCTGGAATTTCTAAAAACTTTTCATAAATTCTTAGCCGTTTATGGATAAAAAGTGAAATTTTTATCTTTACAATTTATACTTTGTAATAATCATCATCTCTTAAGTTAAACAAATTTTTAATATTTTGACAGGAGTGCAAAATAATCATGTGACCTAAGCTTTGCACAAAAAGCTAGACACGGTTTTGCAATGAAATTTCATAGATTTTGATTGATATACAGTAGTCAAATCTCCGTCTATCTTTATTAGAGGATCATATAAAATAAGACACGTGCAAATGTCTATTCTCATGTATTTCGGCAAAAATATGAAAACAATGTAAAAAAAGAAATATGATCAAAATGAGGATTTTCAATATTTTCTACACAAATCTTGAAAGAATATGAAACAGAATAAAATAATCTAACATTTTAATAAATATTTTTGAAAATAAAAAATTTAAAAAAAGGAAACAAACTGTAAAGCAAACCCTAAATTTTGGTCCATAAATGTCCAGGATCTGCATTTTGGAAATTATATATTTTTAGAATTAATTTTATATTTTTGCACATATATTACTCTTATTTTGTATCATACAACTTGAGTCAAAAAAAAAAAAAACTGTATCATACAACTCATTAACTATATTATAAAAAATATAATTTAAGTAACAAAGATAATGATTATTCTCAAATCCAATGGTTCTAAAATAAGAAATTTCTCTTGCTCCTTGGTCACTTTCCCATGAAAAAACAAAATTCAAAACTTTTAAGAACCTGTTTCCAGATTTGAAAAAGATTAACCTACTAATAATAAATAGCAAAAAAGGATAAAATTACCTTAATGTCCCTGATTCCCTCAGCTAAAAGAGCAGAGTGAAGGTTTCTCATGGCAGGTACAAGTTTCCTTATAACGTTAGCATCAGCCCAATGAAGAACCTCGCTTCCGACAAGGATGTAACTGATTTTCGTCTGAGGATGAAAAGGCTTCACGTGACTCACGACCCATTGTCGAGCCGCATCGACGTTGCTGCTGAGGACGACGATGTCGCCGTCGGGGGCGGTGACGGCGACGGAGATGCCGGTGTTAGCGAAAGCCTGAAGGATTTGCGGATTCACGTCGTAGATCTTGACGCGGTCTATGGTTGTCCTTGTTTTGAGGAAGTTCGCCACCGTCGCTGGAGGAGGGAGGTTGTCGCCGAGGGTTCCGTAGTTGACGCCGATGGAGTGTGCGGCGGTGGCGAGGTGGAGGAGGAGGAGGAGGATGAGCGGAGAGAGGGTTGGGGTCGCCATGATTTTGTTTTAGTAAGAGGTGGAGGTGGTGTTGTGTTAGAAGACAGAAAACCAACGGTCTTGTGATGTTTGTGTTTATATAGAGATGGGAAGTGCAGAGGTTGGGGATGAGGTGGATGTTTTTCAAGGACCTGTGGTCAAAATAGCCGGTAAATACGGGCAATGTCTTAGGATATGATTTTTTTACATCTAAAATGGAATGGTGTCCCTTTGTTTTTTTTTTTTTTTTTTTTTTATATATATATAAATAAAAGATGATAAAAAGTAAGTGAGAGATAAAAATAAATATATATAATATTATATATGGTGTCTAAAATTTTATATTCAAATAACACAACTCATATCTTTATTTCATCTCTATCTCTCTATATATATATAAATAGAATAGTGTTGCTTCTATTATTTATCTCATTTAATTGATATATACTATATATAATTTTTTGATACTGTTAATCAATTAGTAATGAATATATTATTATAAATCTTTGATTCTTTTCCTAATTTCCTTAAAAGTTATCAATTTCATGATTTTTGATTGATTGTTAGTGTAAAAATCTTTATACTATCAGTGCATAGAAATTAAACTCTATTTTATCCTACTTTTTTGATACATTCTTAATTATTAGATGAATTTTATGTGCGACTTACTGAATAGAAAGTGAATCATATAATTTAATATCACATATGAAATTCATCCAATAATAAAAATATGTTTAAAAGTGTGTTAATAGTATTTACCATTATTTGTCTCCAGATGTATTTCAAGTGGGACTTACTGTATAACATTTGTCCGCTCTCTGTTAAGGAAATCTCAAATCAAATAATAAAGTCTACAGATTGTGACGAAGGAGTGTGATAAAAAAAAAAATCTAATGTTTCCTTTTTTTTTTATCTCTCTTTTCTATGGTTAAATAATTCTATAGTTTCCTCCTCGGTCCTTTTAATAGTTCTTCTATTTATCAAATAATGATGAAAATAGTGGTTGCTTTTATTTTCATTACTTTTTAATATTTGGAGGATCAGTAAAAAGGTATCAGTAAAAAGAGTATTATAGGAGAAATCAACAAAACTCTATATAGGTGTCAAAAAACAAAACAAAACAAAACTCTATGTAATTTTTTTAGATAAGCACAAAACTCTATATAATTAACATGGCTAATCATGGAATGGAGCATCTAAAAATCATCCGGGGTTATTATTAGCAAAACATCTTTTTCTTTTGGAAAAGTTAAAACTAAATTTTGTCATTTTGAAGATTGTCAGAAGGTCATGTTTTCCTAAGAAAAGCACAACAGCTAAAATATAAAATTGATTAGTAAAGTTAAAAAAAACTTTTGTGTTGAGGTTTATAATTTAGTTTCTTATAATTAACCAAAAGTTATAAATTAAAACTTATTTGGTTATTGTCAAATTTCGGCATTTTGGGTTGTAATACCACATGAGAATATGAGAATGGTCTCTTCAAGGGGAGGTAAGTCTAAACATTTCGTGCAGGCCAGCAAATATTTTTCTTTGAATTTTCTTTTACATCAGAGTTGGGTTCGAGGATTCGTAAGTTTTAAAAGCAATTCTGCCCAATTTATATGAGTTTTCAAACACTATAAAAAATCTAAATAAATAAGATTCTATAAAATGTAGTATATTTAACATATTGAAATATTTTTTTAGGTTCTTTAAATAATATATTTAGGACATTCGTTACTAAAATTCATGTTAAAAACTTAAATTAAACTCATTTTAGAATATTTAATAATAATAAATATTTCCAAAATATGATTATAAACATCGAATGAAATGCCTATAAAAAGACAAAAGTAAGGAATAGAATAACGTTGATGATGATGGGTGCAATTCTAATGTAACGGGCAGCTAGAAAAGTAAAAAACACAGTAACAGCACACATTGCATTGTCGCGTAGCAGCCTTCCTTGAACGGCTACGGAATTGGCTTAATCATGAATGAAACGAAAAGGCCAAGCCCACAAGAAAGGGGCACGCCATCATGGCGATTCTGTGGCAAGGGATTGAGAATCGGATTCAATCGAATAATTGAAAAAAGGTATCAAGGTGAAGAAAAAATGTGAGTCATATAAAGTTATAAATACATATTTTAAAATATGTATTTATAACTTATATATGACCCACATTTTTTCTTCACCCTTGATACCTTTTTTCAATTATTCGATTTGAATCCGATTCTCAATCCTTTGCCAGTTGCCACAGAATCGCCATGATGGCGTGCCCCCTTCTTGTGGGCTTGGCGTTTGTTCGTTTCATTCATGATTAAGCCAATTCCGTAGCCGTTCAAGGAAGGCTGCTACGCGACAATGCAATGTGTGCTGTTACCGTGTTTTTTACTTTTCTAGCTGCCCGTTACATTAGAATTGCACCCATCATCATTCAACGTTATTCTATTCCTTACTTTTGTCTTTTTATAGGCATTTCATTCGATGTTTATAATCATATTTTTGGAAATATTTATTATTATTAAATATTCTAAAATGAGTTTAATTTTAAGTTTTTAACATGAATTTTAGTAACGAATGTCCTAAATATATTATTTAAGGAACCTAAAAAAAATATTTCAATATGTTAAATATACTACATTTTATAGAATCTTATTTATTTAGATTTTTTATAGTGTTTGAAAACTCATATAAATTGGACAAAATTGCTTTTAAAACTTACGAATCCTCGAACCCAACTCTGATGTAAAAGAAAATTCAAAGAAAAATATTCTCATGTGGTATTATAACCCAAAATGCCGAAATTTGACAATAACCAAATAAGTTTTAATTTATAACTTTTGGTTAATTATAAGAAACTAAATTATAAACCTCAACACAAAAGTTTTTTTTAACTTTACTAATCAATTTTATATTTTAGCTGTTGTGCTTTTCTTAGGAAAACATGACCTTCTGACAATCTTCAAAATGACAAAATTTAGTTTTAACTTTTCCAAAAGAAAAAGATGTTTTGCTAATAATAACCCCGGATGATTTTTAGATGCTCCATTCCATGATTAGCCATGTTAATTATATAGAGTTTTGTGCTTATCTAAAAAAAATTACATAGAGTTTTGTTTTGTTTTGTTTTTTGACACCTATATAGAGTTTTGTTGATTTCTCCTATAATACTCTTTTTACTGATACCTTTTTACTGATCCTCCAAATATTAAAAAGTAATGAAAATAAAAGCAACCACTATTTTCATCATTATTTGATAAATAGAAGAACTATTAAAAGGACCGAGGAGGAAACTATAGAATTATTTAACCATAGAAAAGAGAGATTAAAAAAAAAGGAAACATTAGATTTTTTTTTTTATCACACTCCTTCATCACAATCTGTAAACTTTATTATTTGATTTGAGATTTCCTTAACAGAGAGCGGACAAATGTTATACAGTAAGTCCCACTTGAAATACATCTGGAGACAAATAATGGTTAATACTATTAACACACTTTTAAATATATTTTTATTATTGGATGAATTTCATATGTGATATTAAATTATATGATCCACTTTCTATTCAGTAAGTCGCACATAAAATTCATCTAATAATTAAGAATGTATCAAAAAAGTAGGATAAAATAGAGTTTAATTTCTATGCACTGATAGTATAAAGATTTTTACACTAACAACCAATCAAAAATCATGAAATTGATAACTTTTAAGGAAATTAGGATAAGAATCAAAGATTTATAATAATATATTCATTACTAATTGATTAACAGTGTCAAAAAATTATATATCAGTATATATCAATTAAATGAGATAAATAATAGAAGCAACACTATTCTATTTATATATATATATATAGAGATAGAGATGAAATAAAGACATAAGTTGTGTTATTTGAACACAAAATTTTAGACACCATATATAATATTATATATATTTATTTTTATCTCTCACTTACTTTTTATCATATTTTATTTATATGCATATCAAAAATAAAAATAAAAAATAAAAACAAAGGAACACCATTCCATTTTAGATGTAAAAAAATCATATCCATAAAGACATTGCCCCGTATTTACCGGCTATTTTGACCACAGGTCCTTGAAAAACATCCACCTCATCCCCAACCTCTGCACTTCCCATCTCTATATAAACACAAACATCACAAGACCGTTGGTTTTCTGTCTTCTAACACAACACCACCTCCACCTCTTACTAAAACAAAATCATGGCGACCCCAACCCTCTCTCCGCTCATCCTCCTCCTCTTCCTCCACCTCGCCACCGCCGCACACTCCATCGGCGTCAACTACGGAACCCTCGGCGACAACCTCCCTCCTCCAGCCACGGTGGCGAACTTCCTCAAAACAAGGACCACCATAGACCGCGTCAAGATCTACGACGTGAACCCGCAAATCCTTCAGGCTTTTGCCAACACCGGCATCTCCGTCGCCGTCACCGCCCCCGACGGCGACATCGTCGTCCTCAGCAGCAACGTCGATGCGGCTCGACAATGGGTCGTGAGTCACGTGAAGCCTTTTCATCCTCAGACGAAAATCAGTTACATCCTCGTTGGAAGCGAGGTTCTTCATTGGGCTGATGCTAATGTTATAAGGAAACTTGTACCGGCTATGAGAAACCTTCATTCTGCTCTTCTCGCTGAGGGAATCAGGGACATTAAGGTAATTTTATTTTATTTTTTGTTGCTATGTATTATTAGTAGTTTAATCTTTTCAAATCTGGAAACAGGTTCTTAAAAGTTTTGAAAATTTTTTTTTTTCATGCGAAAGTGACCTGGGAGCAAGAGAAATTTCTTATTTGAGAACCATTATATTTGAGAATAATCATTATCTTTGTTACTTAAATTATATTTTTTATAATATAGTTAATGAGTTGTATGATACAGTTTTTTTTTTACTCAAGCTGTATGATACAAAGTAAGAGTAATATATGTGCAAAAATATAAAATTAATTCTAAAAATATTTAATTTCCAAAATGCAGATCCTGGACATTTATGGACCAAAATTTAGGGTTTGCTTTACATTTTGTTTCCTTTTTTTAAATTTTTTATTTTTAAAAATAATTATTAAAATGTTAGATTATTTTTATTCTGTTTCATATTTTTTCAAGATTTGTGTAGAAAATATTGAAAATCCTCATTTTGATCATATTTCTTTTTTTACATTGTTTTCATATTTTTGCCGAAATACATGAGAATATACATTTGCACGTGTCTTATTTTATGTGATCCTCTAATAAAGATAGACACGGAGATTTGACTACTGTATATCAATCAAAATCTATGAAATTTCATTGCAAAACCGTGTCTAGCTTTTTTTGCAAAGCTTAGGTCACATGATTATTTTGCACTCCTGTCAAAATATTAAAAATTTGTTTAACTTAAGAGATGATGATTATTACAAAGTACTATAGATAAATTGTAAAGATAAAAATTTCACTTTTTATCCATAAACGGCTAAGAATTTCTGAAAAGTTTTTAGAAATTCTAGCATCACTTTTTTTTATTAAACTATACTTTTACTTTTGCTTAACAAGGAAAAAACAAAAATTATGTATTACATCAATTATAATTTGAAATTCTGAATTAAAGTTTTTTTTTTATTTGAACATTCTGAAAAGTTGAAAGCTGATAATTTGATGACAATTCAGGTAACAACGGCACACTCATTAGCAATAATGCGATCATCTATTCCACCAAGTGCTGGTCGATTCAGGCCCGGTTTCGCAAAACACGTATTGGGACCAATGCTAAAGTTTTTGAATGAAACCAGAAACCCCTTTATGGTGAACCCATACCCTTATTTCGGGTACAACCCAAAGAACGTGAACTTCGCACTCTTCAGGCCCAACCGTGGCCTTTATGACAGGTACAGTAACATATTCTTGACAAATGCTTAAATAGGATACCGGTTAAAGAATTTTAGAATTTTCCTTAATTCTATTTTATTTAGACTAACCAAATGTTATCTAGGATACCGGTTAAAGAATTAAAAAAGCTAAATTTGTATTAGAAATGATGTATTACTTCATATCCTGATAAGTGTTGTATTTATTTTTCTAACATAAACTTAGGGTCTGTTTGAATTGTCTTATAAACAGCTTATTTGTGCTTATCTACTGACATAAGCACTTATCAGAGTATTTGATAGAGCTTATAGAAACAGCTTATGACATGTTTATAAGCTGTTTTCAACTTATTTTGATAAGCTCTCTGGGATAGCTTATAAAAACAGGTTATAGCTTATAAAAAATAGTTTGACTATATTTTCTCTTTGATCATAGAAATAACTTATATATATACGCTTCGCTTATGATAAGAGTTTATCCTATAAGCGTTTAATTAAGTTGTTTCCCCAAATAGACTCTTATTCTTTATCTGAAGGGCACTAGTTAGCAAAACTTTTTATTAGTCATTTCTAAGATTAAGGATCTATTAGGGTACATTTGAAAGAGCTTATAAGAATAAGTTATGAAAATGAACTTGTACAAATAATTTATAAAAATAGTTTATAATTTCCTATGAGTTATTTTTAGCTTATTTTCATAAACTTGTCAGATAAACTTATGAAAATTTGTACCTTATTTGAAAGAAACTTATTAAATAAGTGCTTAATTAAACTGTGTATCTAAAAGCACTTGTATTCCTTACCCAAAAAAAAGCACTTTTATTCTAACTCTATTTAGAGTATGTTTGGGAAAGATTATTTTCCCTTGTTTCAGTTGTTTTTTAGCTTAAAAGCTGTTTCATAGATAATCTAACATGTTTGGCATTTTGCTTAAATTAATAAAAAAAACTTTTTTTAGGGGAAAAAAGCTGTTTTATACCATCTAGTTTTTTCTAGCTTAAGATTATTGTGATTTGATTATTTTTCATTCTCAAAACACTCTTCCATGTTTACCACTACAAAACTTATTTCTAAACAAATATTATTAAATTATATAAATAACTTCATACCCTTTTTCGTAATTTATTATATAAAAGTGATTTTTTTTGCACCACTCAAACGAAATAGATTATCTTAAAATTGCTTTTCAGCAAACAGACCCAAACAAAAACAGATTTTGATTATAATCGATTATCACAATAATCGATTATGCAAAAATTGATTATCAGCATAATCTTTTTTTTTTCAGCTTTTCCAACACACTCTTATAGTGGCAAATCAATAAAAAGTTATCGTGCCATTTTTGACAGGTATACTAAGCTCACATACACCAACCAGTTCGATGCTCTTATGGACGCTGTTTACTCAGCCATGAAGGCTCTTGGGCCTTACGGTGACGTGGAAATTGCGGTGGGTGAAACGGGGTGGCCCTCAGTTTGCGACGGTTGGGACGCTTGTAGCGTGGCTAATGCTCAGGCTTATAACGGTGGGCTTGTGAGGCATTTGGGTCTAGGGAAGGGAACGCCGTTGATGCCGAACCGGCGGTTCGAGACTTACATTTTTGCTTTGTTTAATGAGAACCAAAAACCCGGTCCAATTGCTGAGAAGAACTGGGGACTCTTCCAACCTGATTTCACTCCTGTCTACGAGTCTGGAATCTTACGCAACGGACAGGTTAAGTAGCTTTTCTTTTCTTTTTCTTTTAACGTTTTCGTTACATAGTAACGTTTGTTTCAGTTTTTTTAGACTTGCATAATGCATTGAGTGTTGTCTTTTACTTTACTTTCCTCGTTTCTTTCTTTGCACTGCTTTATACAGAATCTTGTCTCCATTATCAACAAGTCATCACATGGCCTCACTAAATATAATATTATACAAAACAATATTAACAAAAACGGTTACATCTCATAGGGTACCAAATTTCGATGCATTTTTTTTTCTTTTTAAAAAATAAACTAGTTTAATTCGTTGTTAATTCACGTTAATTTTGTGTTGATGTGATAAGATTTTTCATTTACTTGATTAGAAAGTTCAAAGTAACTTTATCTTTAATGATTGAAGAAATGAAATGTGATAGAAAGGAATATACTGGAATAGAATGAGAGGTAACATAAGATTATCATATATAGATTTGGATATCTTGTAATGGAATAAATGGAAGGAATAGAGTGAAAAATAATATGGTTTCTATCTTATTTCATCTCGTATTTGTAAATTAGGATGGAAGAAAAACAAATATCTTGGGTGAGATTATAAAGTGAGATGAAATTGGTTTATTTCTACAATTCTACTCTATAATTTTGAATAATTCAAATAATAAAACATGATATCATTTTATTCCTTTTTGCATCATTCCCTTTATTTTCATTAATTCAATTATAGCCTACAAGATTAATGTACTAGTAAATGTGTCTTATTGTAAAGAATAGATGAATAATTTTTATTTTAGGAATACTGGCAATATATATTTGAGTACATTTTTTCATTTAGACCACATAGTTTTTCATAGTTTGATAATATTGTTATGACACTTTTTTGTTGGATTCTAATGCAGCAATCAGCACCAGGAGGACAATCTCCAAAACCAGTTAATAACAGGCCAGGACAACCAGCAGCTGGAGGTCAGAAATGGTGCGTGCCAAAGGCAGATGCAACCAACGAAGCATTGCAAGCAAATATAAACTATGTGTGCAGCCAAGGTGTCGATTGCAAACCAATCCAACCAGGAGGGACTTGCTATGCCCCAACAATGTCAAGGCTCTTGCTACCTATGCTATGAATGCTTACTACCAGGCCAATGGTCGCCATGATTTTAACTGTGACTTCTCTCACACTGGTGTCATTACCTCTGTTAATCCAAGTAAGTCTCAATACTAAATTCATATTAAAAATATAATTTAGTAAAACCTTTTCAAATAATGTAGTAGTTCGTTTTTAGACCAACGGCTATTGAGCCAAGAAGCAAGGAGTTTGGTTTCTTTTAAGCAAGGTCCGGATTCGAGTCTTGTAAATGAAAAAATAGACGCCTGGAGAGAGTTCTGCCTCTTTCTTCTTGGCACGGCTCAGATTAGTTGAAATCTAATGTAATTTTTGGATACCGAGAGTCTTAGCCCAAAAGAATAATGTTGTTTTTATTCAAGTTTGGTTTCTTTTAAGCAAGGTCCGGATTCGAGTCTTGTAAATGAAAAAAATAGACGCCTGGAGAGAGTTCTGCCTCTTTCTTCTTGGCACGGCTCAGATTAGTTGAAATCTAATGTAATTTTTGGATACCGAGAGTCTTAGCCCAAAAGAATAATGTGTTTTTATTCAAGTTTGGTTTCTTTTAAGCAAGGTTTTGGGTTCGAGTCTTGTAAATGAAAAAAATAGACTCCGGAGAGAGTTTTGCCTCTTTCTTCTTGGCACGGCTCAGATTAGTTGAAATCTAATGTAATTTTTGGATATCAAGAGTCGTAGCCCAAAAGAATAATGTTGTTTTTATTCATATGGCTAAATTTGTAATGTACTTATATTTTGTTGTTATGTTTTGCAGGCCATGATAATTGTAGAATCTGAGTACGTCTCTTGAAGATTGATCCAAGGCAAGAGACGGAGATAGAGAAGGTGCATAGAAGAGGGGAAAATGTATGAATGTGGCTGTGTGTTAAGTGACCGTGACTTATGTATTCATGTACTCATTATTTAGTTTGTATATTATCTTGGACAAAGAATGTTAAAATTGGCTAGCATGGTATTTCATGCTTGTGACTTAAGTCTATGGTCGGTCGATGGCTGTTTGATAAATAGGAGTATCGAATTAGTATTAGCATTAGTTAGCAGCATAAATCCCTTATTTTCAAAATCACATCTTATCTTTGGATTTTTTAGTCTAAGCATAGGTGCTCGTGAAGTTCTTATTGTCAACTTGCGAGATTAGGGGACACTCACATTGTTGTCTAATTTGTCAAATTCACAACCACTGACATTAAATTACGCGGCCATTAATTCAAACAATAGATGCATAAATAATAGGGTTTTATTAATCAATGTCCTTGTAGGTTAAGGAATCCAAAGATAGAATGATTTTATTGGAAAATGTAACTTTTGAATTTTCAAAATATTAAATACACACCATTTTCTAAAACAAAATTTTTATTTCTGATTCTTTTAGCATTTGCCTAAATAATAAAGGAGAATGTCAACCATGCGGCATTGGTTCATGAATAAAAAGATGAAAGATTTTATTGGGAAGCAGTACATTCAAAATTTTGTGAAGTGCTATATTTAGTTTTCCAATGAAAACTTATTTTGATTGGAGGATATCTTAATCACTGTCCTTTGGGCACTCGTTAGCAAGAGCAAGTACTCCCTTTGGACTCAATTATAAGCAAAAAATATATATATTTTTTGGACTCAAATATAAGCAGAACCCAACCAACTCAACTCTATTTAATGTAAGTATTCAAAAAATCAAGAAAATTAACAATCAAACCAATTCTCTTTTTACTTTTCTAAGAGCATTGCACATTCTCTAGACAATTAAAGGGTAGTTTAATAATTATAACTCTTTTTTTTTTTTACATAAATCAAGACAATTAAACTAAATTAACTAAATTTTTTTAATAAGTATGAAATTGGCTATTTTTACTTATAATTAAGTCTGGAGGTAGTTCTAGTTAATAATCTCTTAAAAAGGCTCACATAACATAAAAGAGTGTACGTGCTTTTCAGAGGTGAGTGCAAAACAAGTGATGAAAACCTGTCATCAACCTACCCTTCTGGGCCACGGAAGACGACAACTACGGATGAACGTAATTGACGGAGGGTGTAGATAATTTAACAGCCCATCAAAGGCTAAGTTTGGTGTATCAGCCCATCATTCACATGCAAATATGCAATCCAAAAGAAAAGCAGAAAAAAAAAATTTATTATCAAAATCATTTACTACTCAAAAATCACAGTTTATTATTGTAATTTTTTTTTTCATCGTCTCTGTTTGTTACAAAAGAAATTTAAGATTTGGTAGGGGAGGAGCTCAGGAGCAAGCTAAAACTCAAATAAAGTAAAATCTATTTATTTTTAGGGATTTAATTTTGATACATTGTTAGTGTAAAGTTTATTATATTATCAATCAATTATAGATCATCATATTTATGATTTTAAAATATTTATTATATGATTAATATAAAATAAGTAGCTATTATAAGAGTCAAATATTTTTAATAATATGATAATAATTATAAGAATCAAATATTTTTAATGATTTAACAGTGTAAAGAACCATGTATACATTGTAAATGTATCACAAATAAATTCTATTATTAATTCCAAAATTATATTGTTTAAAACAAAAACGCTACTAACATGGTGTGGCACCGTTAGTAGATAACTAGATCCTTTAAACATGTGGTCAGGGGTTCGATTCCTGGCTCATGTGTATGGAATAACATTTGTTGGAAGAGGCCAACCCCTTAAATGAATCTCAGTACCTCGAGGGATTAGTCCCTGACAAGATATCCGGGTTCACCAAAAACAAAAACAAAAAGCTATCACAAGTAAAATGATTATATTGTTAAAGCAATATATGTGTATTACAAATAAAACCGATCCTTTACTATGTCTAGCTTTTATATCATAAAATTGCAGAGATGTTTAAGCATATAACCCTTGAAACGATTGATCTTTTCTTTTCCTATTTATTTTGGTACTTCTAGCATCGTTATCCGATAGGTTTGTGTTGCAATATAGTAGTTAATAATCTATTTTTATTTTCATAAATCGCCTCTCTTGATAAGTTTAGAATTTCATCTCATCATTCTAAATCTGTTGCCACAATCTATCGATTCAACTAAATGAGACTTTTTGGAGTCGATAACAACAATGGCATCTAACTTTGTACTACTCACACTTAATCCATGCACTACAAATTCTCTTATCAAATCCTTCAACTTTCCTTGTAAACTTGGTAGTGTTTGGTACAAGTTTTATTTTAATTTTTTTAGGAATGTAAGCATGAGAATAATAATTTCTCATGTTTGATATAAATTTTAAAAAATTACTCACATGCATCAAAAATGTCTATGAATAAAATTAGTGAATAAAAGTAGGAAACTCTATTTCCAAGTTAAAGAAAACATTTCAGTTGACTTAACGCCACCTTAAAGAGAGAAAAAAAAATGATGTCCTTGCACCGTCAAACAAAGGAAGCATCTATATATGATCGACTTGTACCTATATCTTGTTCCATCTCAAAATAGAAGTCATATCAGTTGTTTTGATTGCGTTAGATGTACAGGAAATTCTGCATGTTATATTGATTATTGATCATAATTAAGTGGTAGTTGTTGAGCCAAATAAGAGGTTGTTGACATAATCCCAAGACATCCATGCTTTATGAGTTACCGTTGCTATCGATTAACAGGAGATAACTTTTAGTTGAAACCTTATGTCAAAGTACCTATCAAGTTCTGGTGTTTCCAATTAATACATCCTTCAACAAAAAAATTGGTATGATCTACATCATTACATATCTATAGAAAACTATAAATAAAGTTAATTACATCATACACAGTGAGACTAACCCTCGGGTCAAGTAATGATTAAGTAAAGTCATCTTCAAAGTAACAACTCCAGGATTCGAATCCCTGACCTGACAGATAAAGTTCGCATAAGGGCACAATTCACTTGCACTGCAACCAACCATTTTTGAGTTATGAAACTAGTTAGTGTTTGTTTAGATGAACGTTTGATAAAAGTGATTTTGAATGTAATTGATTTTGTAAAATTGATTCGGTTAGAATTGAGTTTGAAGTGAAGTGATTTATGTTTGGATGTTTTTATTTTGAAAGCAAGTTTGATGTAAAACTTGGTGGGGTCTAAGGTGAGGGAGCAAGTAAGTCCCTCACCCGTGCATCACCTTTTTCCACCGTTAGATGAATTAATAAAATAAATGAATGGTTTGGATTTAACACTTTAACCTGATAATACCAGTTTGCCATTTAATTGCTAAATAGTCCCTCTAAAAATTAAAGTTGTACACTTTTTCCTGTCTCATCTTCTCTCACTTCTCTTCCATCGTCATCTCCATTTTCACGTCACCAAGCTTCTGGCCGAGGTATGTTCAATGGAGCTTCTTATTTTTTGCTTTTGAAGAAAAGCTGTGGACAGGGCTTCTCCATTAGTGATCACCGTTAGTGCTTCTTACTATTGGGACAGGGGTTCATTCCCCAACCCCAACTTGCCTGCTATTGTTTTATTCTACAAAAAAATTTATGCTTTCTCTTGTTTAAAAGCAATACTGTAACAAAAAAATATAGAACTCCCCAGAATTGAGGATCAACTCTTGACCTGCGAGACATCAACCAAAAACCGAGACTATCAACCACTGTGCCATTCGGAAGGAACTTTAAATGTTCTACCCAATATTTGAATTTGAACTTAAAAATACTGTACTGTTTGCCATCTTCTCCTTCTTCCAGCCGGGTGAAAAAAGACCCGTGTTGCATAAATTAATTCAACAAGTGTTTTAACCGAGTCTTGTCGTCTAGTCAGAGGAAACTTTGTGCTTCCTTTAATTACTAATTTTATTTCATGCCATGCCTAATTTTTCGTTACCCTCTCTTTGATTTATACCAGTTTTCGACTTTTAGATGTTGACTGAGATTGAGAGAGCGGACGATGCAGTGAAAGGGGTGGGTTTGTCAGGGGAGAATAGACCTCAAAGGAAAGGGACTTTTATACAAAATACAAAATTAATAAAGTCTGACAATGTAAAAGTTAAATTTATATTTTTCACCCCCAAAATTACCTGCTGTTCCAGGTAATTTTCCTCCCTCATGGGGTGAGGGAGATACTTGCCCCCTCACCTTAGAAGGCACCGTAAAACTTAATATAAAATTTTCATTTCAACTCAAAAGCTACTTTTTATAGCTTCTAGTCTGGAGGCAAAATCAATTTTACCTGCAAGTAACCAAACATCTCATTTTTACTAAATCACACTTGACAGAGTGTAGAAATCAATTCTGTAAATTTCCAACGTGAAACCAAACACACACTTAATTTGATTTGGAGCATGGATAAAGTAATTGGTGCAGGCTGTCTCTTTTCATGTTCCGTGGAATCTAATTATTATAATGGAAGGGGATAATGCCTTTAGAAGAAACACTTTAATTAGAGGACCTTCAGGTTGTCAAATGAGGTAAGGCTAACCTTATCACCCTTTTTAGAAGAGTATCAGATGAAACTATATATCAACCACTCTCTTATTATGCATAAATTAATAAAAATTATACTATGTATCTTATACAATTTTGCCTCTTCCTTCTCTCCCATTCCATTGTACGAGTGAGGGATCAAAAATTGGTGGAGCCCATAGAAATCCCCTCAACTCAAAGCATGTCATGGTTAGAGTTTGGTTTTACATATGAATTTAATTTTAATATATTATTAATATAAGATTTCTTTATACTACCAATCAATCACAAATTATTATATATAATTTTTAAAATAGTAATAATGATAAGAGTAAAATATTTTTAATAATACAATAAATTAATATAATTGGTTGATATAAAAAATCCTTACATTTATTTATATATATATATATACATTAAATTATTTAAATATTCTTTGCAACCATCTTCAGCCTTTTATATTAGAGAATAGAGATTCCTCAGGATTTGAGTTTGTTTAGTGGTTGAGTCGTTTTTAATAATTGACACCGGTGACATATCTCTAATTCCTTCCCCTTTTGAAGATGTATACTAAAAATGGAAAAGCACAATCAGTGGGGATTGTCTTTCTTTTCCTTCCCAAAACCTCATACCAAATAGAATGTCACTTTCAAAGTGGAGCTAATAGTTGGTGTTTGTTTGAACTTTGAATACGTGCTTGATAAAAGTGATTTTGAATTAAATTGATTTTGTAAAATTGATTTGATTAAATTTGAGTTTGAAGTGAAGTGATTTATGTATGGGTGTTTTCATTTTGAAAGCAAGTTTGATGTAAAATTTAGTATAAAATTTTCAATCCAACGCAAAAGCTATTATTTGTAGCTTCTAGTCAAAATCTTTTCTGAAGGCAGAATCAATAACACCTGACAGTAACTAAACACTTTTTTTTTAAATCACGTTTGACAAGGGGCATAATCAATTTTAAAGGTTTTCAACGTGGAACACATACACTTAAGTATAGTAACTCGTGAATTCAAATTCCTTACATTAGAGGCAAAGTTTACTTGAAGTCATAATTCCCTTTTAATATGACCCATCTCCATTGGTTAGGGATGACAATTTGGACCTACCCACTAGGTCATGCAAAAAATACCCCCAGTGAGAAGGATAAATATCCACTTTACGGGGATAACTATCGATACTAGTAATTACCTACAAATAAGAGAGGGTATGAGTGCGAGTATATATATTTTAGGTTCTTCCCTCCCAACCGGGTTTTCTCCATACACAAGAGTCAGGATTCGAACCCCCGACCACTTGCTTAAGGTATCCAAGTCCTTACCACTTGGACCAACCACATGTTGGTATATATATATATATTTGTTGACTAAGTAGAAAGACTAATTAATTTCATATGTGCTTTAGTGAGAAAGACGGATAAGAAGGATAAGGAAACCTTTTTGTCAATCCTTCAAAATGAAGCCTTCTTTCTTGTTTTTTCATTCTAATGATTAAGCCGCTGTAATATTTATAAAATGTTTCTATTTTTTTTTATTAGAAAATTTAAACCGTTACATTAATTTTGACTATCTAGATTTGGTGTAAGTCTTGACTTACACCTAGTGTGAATGCATCTAACCTAAATGTCTATATTTATATTAGTACACTTACAATTTCACGAGTTTATATATTGCTTTGAATGTTTATTGTGATGTTTATTTATTTTGGATGCTGTAGATGTTTTTATTTAGTTTAATATTTTGGTTTGTAATGTTTCGTAAGTTGATTTTAAAGATCTTTGGGTGGTTTTTTAATTGAGTTATAATGGTCTTTTTGATCTTTATTGCTATTTCTTAGTTAAAATACGGGTAACGGGTGCGGGTACTTAGATATTCAGAAGGTGTGGGTAAGGGTACTTAAGTTGCTATCCCCACGGATACGCATCTGGATACGGGTATTTTTGTTTTCTTAAACGCGGGTACAAGGACATATACTATATTACCCTATCCATTACAATCCCTACCATTGGTTTTGCATATTTTAAAACTAACGGTCTTTTGAGTGAAAAAATGTAAATTGATGGAAGTGTAACATATCCAATCACTAATGGGAATGAAAATGGGCCTAATCATGCCTATATCAATTTTCTTGGGATAATTAATTTCTGATAAAAAAAAATTTTGAACTTGAACTAAACATGGAAGTACTTGATCTCCATTTTGATATTCTTGTATATAACTTGATAAATATTGAAACAAACATACTCTTATAAGTTATAACAAATTTTAAAGAAAGTTATTGTAATTTTTAATTTAGATTTCAACATATCTATAGTTGTAACTTCAACCAATTATGTGAGTTTCTTAAAAATTTAAATTTAAATTTTTGGGGTTAAAATAATGTAAAATATAGTGTTATATACTTAATTTTTATTTTCTTTTTTCTATTTACTAGTGAATGGATTCGTGCCATGCACGGGGATATATTATCTTTTTCGGATTTCATCAAAAAAGTATGTAATTGATGATTTTACAATTTTTTTTGAGAAATTATATATAAAAAATTATTTTGTCTTAATCGTCGATTATAAAATGTAACGAATTTTAACTTAATAACTATTATTGATATTATAATAAAATAATGGCTCTTAAATGTATATAACAAGTACATATTGTCTTGCAAATAACCCGTGCGACACACATGGAATATAACAATATTTATGCAATATAAAAAGGTAGATATAAAAAATGTTTGCATGTGGGAGAATATAAATAAAGAAAGAATATAATTATATTAAAAAAAATTATTTGAAAATAAATCTATTGATAATACAAAAGATGATGTAAATAAATAAAATAAAAAGATCATGATTAATCAAAAAGATATTGTGTCTTTCAAGCTAATTAATCACATGTAATTTATTTAAACACTAATTAATGCTAAAATCTTATCAATATCCTGGTAATCATATGAAAATTTTCCTTTTTTAAAAATATTTTTTATTTATTTCTTGTCTTTTTCTTGTTGAAGTTAACATTTAACAATTTTTAGAAAATATGTTTATGTATCACAATATTATTATTATTCTCTCTTGAAAATATACTTCATTTATTTCTTTTCTTTTCCTTGTGCAAGTTAACCATTATTAGAAAATATATTTATCTATCATATAAAAAAAATCTTTCTTGAAAATATTATGATTAATTTCTCCTCTTTTCCCATGAAAGTTAACCATTTTTAGAAAATATATTTATCTATCATGTTATTTTTTCCTTCTCTCTTAAAAATCTATATGATTTTTTCCTCATTTTCCCATGTAAGTTACCTATTTTTAGATATTCTTTTTCAAATTGCAAGCACAAATACATGCACATGAAGGATATTGACAAACTAAATCCAACACCTTTTTCTTTTCCTTATTATTTCATGGTTTAACTGTTTAAAAGAAACAAACAACTGGTTGAAAATGAATATTTGGTAGCCTAGATGCAAATTGCATTAGAGTGTGACACGATTAAAAATCTGTATGATTATGTTTGTTTCAGTTATATTTAAACTTTTAATAATTTTTTAATCAACAAAATATTTTTATTTGATTCAAATATTTGAAAATGCAACACAATTAAAATTGGACTATTAATTGGCAATCAACATTATTTCTCAATCTTCGTATTGCCACCATGGTTGGGCTATTAAATGACAATCAAATATAAACAATGACAATCAACTGCATTATTAAAAATTAAGAAATTCGTAAAGAAAGATTTATCTACTGCAACAAAATTGTTTTATCTAACTTGGTGAGTGACGTAATGGCTAGTGTATAGCTTACCAATGTGAGTGATAACATCAAACAACTCAAATTCTGAAGACAGCTCATTTGTGGCATTGACTCATCCCGTCAAAATGATACAAATTTTCAATTTCGAATTCGAATAAATTCTAATAATTTCCTTATACAAATTTGAATTATAAATTTTAATTAATTTATTTAAGCATTAAATTGTTTTAATATAAAATTGGCAATCAATATATTTAATTTAATCAGTATTAATTAACATTTGTATAATTTATTTAAGCGTTAAATTGTTTTAATACTAAATTGACAATCAATATCTGACCATTCCTACATTCATGAAATTTCAAAATTCAAATTTTATTCACTATTTTTTAATTTTTTAATTAATGAAGTCCTGACAATTAACATCATTTATCTTCAAATCAATGTGAGCGCCACACATCAAAATTTTTTGGAGGGAAGACCTCTGGTGTTGCCATGTATTACTACACATCAAATTAAAAGTTTCCATAACAAACAAGATTAGTAGCATGGAATATGCTGGTTGATTGAATGCTGAATACAAATAAACTAATGGCAAAATTGAATAGTATGGAACTGAGAAAAAAACACTCTTTAAACACGTTCATTGATATTTCAGCATTCATGATTAAAAACCCAAATAAAATCATACAGCTCATAAGCGACAAACCATTCTTCGCACAATTCAATCCATTTACATATGAGAAGTTTCAACATTCACCAACGATTGCAAAAAAATCTTGTATATCAAATCAATTGCTTCTCACTGATTTTTTTTAATAAAAAATATATTGGATTGAGATTTTAAAATATTATTTTGATCTAAAAAAGTCTTGTGGATTTTAAAAGATTATTTAGGAATGCAATGACTTATAAGATTTTAAAAGACTTTTTTTTAAAGATTATTGTAATCAAGATTTTCATGTGTGGATTCTAAAGGATTTTTATCATAAGATTTGAATGGACTAATAGGATTTAAAAGATTTAAAAGAACACCAAATTTTTTAACAAACATTCAAAGTTATAAGAGTCAATAAAAAAAAAATCAAAAATTACAATTTGAAATAAGTGTAGGAGGAAAAAAAAATCTCTCACACACACATGATCAAGCTAATCCTATATGGATTCAACCTATCATGATCACGTATTCGTATACAATCAGAGAAGCATGGTTAAGTGGTTTCAAGTTTCAACAAAAGGTAATTTTCATCGATTTTTTTTTCTAACACGCACTATGATCTCCAGAGAAAATAGAGAAAGAAACTACATCACCGCAGTAGTCAGCAGCCGTGGATTGTCTTTGTTTCAGAACAAGAGACGACGGCAAGAGAAGAAAGTCTGGAACGGCTGAGGGAGAAGACATTAGGGAATAAAAAAGTTTCGTGGGTTTGGGTGGGATTTTGGGAAGAGTTTGGTATTTATACTTCTCACAAAAAAGTCTCACTAAATCCATTATATAAGACAATCCATCGAAATCAGTAAATTTTTGAATAATAGAAGACTTTTTATAACTTATAAAAAATCTTGATTGAATACCACTAGATTTGGACTTCCTCGAAAAAAAATCCTAATAATCCTGATTGAATACACAAGACTCATTTATATTATGTAAAAGTCCTGATTGAATACCACAAGATTTTTGTGTTATGAAAAAGTCCTTTGAAATATTTTAAAATCTCAATCCAATACACCCCCTAAATTAATGGGGGAAACAACTATGCAACAGTGTAGCAAAATAACAAAGCAATACGCAGCGGAAATAAATTCCTCCCAACTTGCAAGAATCTGTGAGGAGCAACAACAAATATATGGCAGCAAATAGAACAACATAAACACACAAGAGACACCAAGATTTTAACGTGGAAAACCCCTCAAAGCAAGGGTAAAAACCACGGGTCGTCCAGACCAAAGAAACAGCTCCACTATGATCAAATAAGGGTACAAAAGAGTCTCCAACAAGTGCACAAACCATGCTAACAATCAACCAAAACAACCAAGCACCAAGCTTACAAATGAGAAACAAGAAGATGAAAATACCCCAAAAACAGAGCCACTGTGCAAAGCTAATATCTCTCACTTCAGGCCTCGTATTGAAAATCTGAGCGGTGAGAATGAAGAACCACACGTCCTGAACCTACTGTACAAATTTCAGCCCGATCCAACGGTGAACGAATCCTGTTGCGATTTAACGGTGACTGTCTGGTGGGTATACGGGTTGGCTTTCTCTCTTCTCTTCTCTCTTGTTGGTTGCTATGTTCTTACTAAAATGAGACCTCTCTCTAACCCTAATCTGACCTCTCTCCACTTAGACAAGTGAGACAATATGAGCTTACATATTTGGGCCTTTCTCCACATAGGAAGGGAGCCCAAAACCCAACAAAAATTTCATCGAAGAGGTAGTCATTGTGATTTATAGATTTAGAAGGGGAAAAAACGATTGCGGCCATTTGAAATTCGAAAAAGTGGTGATCAATTTTAAACAAAATTGTCAATCTATGAGAAGATAATCCATAATAAACCATGACCTCCACAAAATCGACTTCTTAAAAAGGCTTAAAATGCAATTGACGAATTCTACACCAGACCAAGAATTTGTGCAAATAGCAGTCATTTTTTTTTTTTTTATGATCAAAAGGGGCTAAGCCCCAAACACTACCAACAAACTAGAATCCTCTAGGAATGGAAATACAAGCAACATCTGCCCTTAAGGCATTAACAATAAAACTAGGAGGAAACTCAAAGATTCTAAGCTGACAATTCAGAGAAAGGCCAAATTTAGCCAAAGCATCTGCACTTGACAGACATTACACATCGATCGATCCATGCTAACAGGATAATTTTGGCTTCTAGGCATTCTTTCACATAGACAAACATAACCCCCGTTTCTTAATATCCAAGATGTCAATGGAATGCATTTCCTTTTAAGAAAGTCATTGTCAATTTCTTCAATGAAATGCACAGAAGGCCCTCTTCCACTTCTCACCATCTCTTGCAAACACAATGTAAATATTAATATTAGTAGCAATCAATTTATTGTCATATTAGTAGTTTTCAATATTTAATTAAATTATTACGATAGAGAGAAAGTATATATTGTGTCCATTTTAAAAAAAAAAATCATTACTTGATTTGTGACGTTGAGTTTTTTTTTTTTCTTCTGATTTGTATTAAATGATGTTTTGCTTAGAGGTTGACATATGGAATAACAATCAATAAGATTATTCCTTATAAATGTATATGGTATAGATAGATTTTTGTTATGTTATGTTGAATAACTTCCTCACCAACCAAACCTGTCATTAATAGTGTCAGATTTTTTTTTTTTTTTTGATGAAATAGTGTCAATTTCAACAATATCAAATTTACTATTTAAATATATATGTTCCTGATATTGTAATATAGGAGTACTACTTTTCTGTTATCATATTTATGTCAACACCATTGGCAATTAAATATTTCTGCCAATATCCTTTGCAAATTAAAGATCTTTGAACAAATGGATGCCATGATGGTTGCTGGAAGGAGCTCAGCTTCCTATCCATCATTTTATGTGGTCCCAACCTCTATTGGTGAACTCATTTGCAGGGTAATTATGATTAATGAACACAGTCCCATGGCTTCACATGCTATTCTTCTAAATTAATCTTGTTAAATTGGGTTTCTAAGATGGCTTAGAAGTGTCGGTGCTTTAGGTATTGACACCACACCAAGTTCCCCCTTTTCAGCTAATGCAGCATATCGTCCATATATATAATTGCATTCATGCATCTGTGGGTGTACGAAAATTTTCCTTTATTTTTTTTAGTTGGAGAAGTACACCCCAAGAATTAAATTCTGCATTTCCACTTAGTTATTTAACTATATGTGGTACTAGCAATTCCATTTATTTATTGTGACATATACTAGTTAAATGATCTTTGATTGGTTTGGTTAGGTGATAAGAGCAACATATAACTCCCTTTTTCTTTTTCTCTTATTGGTACAGGCCTCTTTTTTCGGTGCAATGATAGTGCTTATCTTAGTAAAAAATTTAAGTTACAATAACAGGGATAAGACATTCTTCTTCTTACAAGCAAACTTTACTAATAACTTCAACTTTTAAATCTCTTTGGATTTTTTTGTGGTGTGCATTAAGGAGTCGTAATTTTAACAAATTTATTATTTATTATTTCAATTTTGATTTATCTTGATTATCTCATATAAATCCGGTTAGAAGTATAGATTAAAATTATCTTTTTTAATTAACAGTTTTTTGGCACAAAAAAGTCAGATTAGGATAAAACACGCTCTCTTACAAGGTTGGAGAAGAGCACAAATATCAGTGATAATTTATAGTAAAATTTACATATCGTCTACCAATAAGAAATCTAATAATCAACTAAACCATAACAAATATGACGGAAGGCTTGACCGATGTACCAACTCCATTAACTTTTAATTAACAATTTAAGATTTAGAAAAGAGATAGAGGAAATATTTTAATTTGTATTTTTTTGCCTTTGACTATATTTATTTCTAATAATAAGCCAAGTAACTTTGAAATATCCATTCTATTTTAGAAATATGATACTCAGTGCCCTGTTTTTTTCCATAGTTGAAATTTATGTCAAGTTTGTTCTCTACCTTTTTGACTAGCAATTACTCTAGTACGACACACCTTAGAAAAAGCCTTGTATTGGTCTTGTTATGATATATCAAACAAGAAAACCAATTAATTTGTGTCGACCAAACAAAACCTCAATTCTCCACCCACTCACTCACTCACACCATGGGAGAAAAAGAACCCAAGAAGAAGAACAAGAAGCAAAAGCACCAACACCCCAATGACCAAACCACAAAACAAACTTCTGATTTCTCTTTCAAACCTTCCTCTGAGGTAAAGGGTATCCGATTTGGAGGCCAATTCATAGTGAAATCCTTCACAATCCGTAGAGCAAGACCACTAGAGCTTCTCAAAGTTCTCTCTTTCCCACCAACCAATAACACAACAAACCAAAAGACAAGCTCCCTTTCCCTTCTACAACAGCTTTCTTGCCTACAAACTTCACCATATTGGCACACCAAGCATGGCACACACTCACACTTGGACTAGGTACCAAGAAGTCCAAGGTGGTCCTTTTTGTGTTTGAAACTGAGGCCATGAAGGCCTCAGTGGATAGAACATGGCCACCAGAGATTGCACTTGGTGATGTGAACAAGAAGCTCATAAGGGGTCTCAATGGTTGTGAGATGGCAAGGTTCAAGTTTAGAAAAGGGTGCATCACTTTTTATGTCTATGCTGTTAGGCATGTTGGGAGCTATGGTTTTTCTTGTGCTGAGGATCTAGGACTATTCTGCAATCTGTGGTGGAGCTTAAGGATTTTTTGGATCACACTGCTATGCTTTCTATGCCAAATCAGAGAAGCATAAGTTACTCACATAATTCACAGGTAGCCATGGCTCATTAATTAGGCAAAGATATCATCATCAAAGTTTATATATATGTTGTGTCTTCTTTTTCTTCATATTGACATCATGATGAATCTTAGGAAGTTAATTAGATTTTTTTTTTTGCTTAATTTGTTAACTTGTTTCATAGTCTGGAATTTTGGGAGGCTTATTATTGGTTTATTTGTTGATGATCTTGTTTGATCTGTATTCTTTTCCTAATTTTTTTTTGTTTTTTGAATTTGTTAATTTGGGGTAAAAGTGAGTGTAATTTAGAATGAATAATTGGGGATCGAAGTTTTTATACAGTGAATCCAGGTTGCATTTATCTGTTTTGCTGACACATTCTAATGCAAATATGTAAAGGGGCACAGGAGTTAGGCTATAATCTTTGCTTCCTTCAAGTATTTTCTCGAGTGCTCGAATAACTTGTATTATAATTCATGGATCGAATGAGTTTAAATTTGCTTATTATTTGAACGACTTAAAAAATGAAGATACTTCGTCTCTGATTTCCCCTCTTAAATTTTAATTATTATTAAACCATAGTATACATTATTGCTGCTTTTATCGGTTACTGATTAATCTATAAATGATTTTGCAATATGCCGCCATATTCAGTATTTGTCTGATATAAATTACAAATACTTTTTGTTTTCCTGGGTATCCTCTGCGCACAACTGTAGAGACTAATCACTCGAGGTACTGGGCGATATTTAAGGTATGGAGAAAACCTGATTGGGAGAGATCAACCCTTAAATATCATCCAATACTTCAAGGGATTAGTCTCTACAGTTGCATGCGGAGGATATCATGAGAAACCAAGAAGTATTTGTAATTTATACAGATAGTCCTTCATATATTACCTCTGCATCGTAACCTAAGATGGATCCACTTCTATTATAGTTAGCGCAAAAAAGTGGTTCAGTGGTTGAACATTTAAGTAGGTTATAGGAAAAGATGTTTAATATGAAATAGGATCAATCTCATGATACTTGTTAATATGAGAAAAACTACTCAAAATCAAAATTAATAAAATTATATAAATAATAAATAAATTTTATTATAAATCCTTTGGTGTCTTTACATCATAACACAACATCGTTTTTTTAAGACCTGATGTTTCATCACTTCATGAAAAATGTTATGGAACCTCGTAATGAACTAATGATAGTAAAGAAAAAAAAATACATGTTCATAAAAAATAAAATAAAAACACAGATATCGTTTCCCCTGCACCCTGCACCCCCTCACTGCACGTCTAGCTCCTTCCGTTGGCCCAATTAATTATTTAGTTATTGCTCACTAATTTTTCTTTTTGGTAAAATTATTGCTCACTAATTTTTAATATGTTTACATTTTAATAATATGAAAGTACATAATCAAATAGGAATAGAAATACCTTTTACATCATATCAAAATTAAATGCATTTCAATAATGCTTACAAGGCATCAATGAAATTCTTGGAACCAATAATTTGCAATGTATAATCTGAGGGACAAAACCTGCCCAATTCAACATTATTCATTAATATTATTATTTTCCTGCAATACTGTTTTCTGGTAATTTGTGCCACCTGAGTCCTGACCCGTGATCCATGAACCGCCCTGGCATATTTGATAAGTAGCAAAATGCCAAACAATCTCGAAATGTTAAAAGGATCCTCAAATTAAAAGGATCCTCCATAAAATATTCTAGTATTCTAGCTTTGGAAAAATGCATTGCTAGGTAAAATATCCTAGCACAAATGTGTCCAATATCACCGGTTTGCGAGTTCAGAGGGGAAGGAAAGAGGAGATTAAAGGGGAAGGAAAGAGGAGGGAGGGGGGGGAAGGAGAGTATATCCCTCTCATTGTTTGGGAGTGAAATGAAAAATTGGGTTGAAGAGGAGAATGAGGGATTAATTAAAATACCCCAAAACATTTTCCTCCAATTAATAGAACTCACAAACAAGAACCAACTGAGGTTGGCGTAATGGTTAAAGGCCCCTCGCCCCTTAACCAAGGTCTCGGGTTCGAGCCTTGAGTATGGAAAAAAACCTGCCACCATTCGAGGTGCCGAACAAACTCCAGCTGGAGATTAGTCCCCGTCTTAGGTTGACGGTGAGATACTCCTCGAAATAGATCGAAAAAAGAACTCACAAACAAGAGGGAGAGAAAATTAACCTCTTCTTTCCTTCCCTCCCCTTCAAAAAATAACTCACAAACATAGCCTAGAGGGACAGAGATCATCTGTCCTATTTTGGTATATCACACCATGTCTCAACCAAATATCTTAACACATAAGTTAAAAGTTAATCTAATATTAAAAAAGTAACATATATAACAAGATATTATTGGTTGGGACAAAGTGTATTACACCAAAACGAGACACATGATATGTATTCTAGCTAGAGTTATGGATAACACTATAGAGGATGGAGATCTCAACATATTTTATTAAATTAAAAGTAGATATATTTATGATTTATCATCGAAGTTAATTTTGTCTCTTTCAATAATTTTTTTTCCATACATACGACTGGAGTCGAACTCCTAACCGCCTAACGTATGAGTGTATTATTGTAATCGACTTAAAAAAATAAATTAATCAAAATGCACGCAAACTAATTTGAATGTCACCTAATCACAAAAGAAAAAGAATAAACATAAAATAGTGTTTGACACAATATGGCATAGTCGAGATGGGATCAGTACTGAAGAAGGAACCATGGCCAACCTTTTTCTATCCTTAAAGTTTCTAATGGTTCAGAAAAGTGAGGAAAAAAAAGGAGAGAGATATCTTTTTCCCTTGTGCCCACCTCTGGCTTTAATGATGGCTTGAGAAGGACCCATGTCAAGTGCCAACTTACTTTAATATCTTCACAAGAATCGTGGACATCTCTGTCTGTTGTTGATGCTAGCTTTGCAGCTGTAGATGCAACCAAATCCATTACCTTTAAACCAACACTATTGTATGTGTATGTACTCATCAAATGTGATGAGATTGGGGTCCTGACTCTTGAGAGAGTGAAAGAGTGTGCGTTTGGAGTTTGGACTCCATAAATGTGTAGGCCTGTATCTGGTGCCACGGTGCTGCAACTAATAAGTCTTTATCAAGGAGTTTCACACAATCACATGTTAGAAACTTGCTATTTGGTGAGAGAGGTCACTCAGGTGAGAATAGTATTTTTTTTTTCCTTTCGTGTTTTTTTTTGGATTTAATTAGTATACACTAACAGTGTAAAAATCTTTTACACTGTCAACCAATCAGAAATTGACACATCACTACAAATCTTTGATTCTTATCCTAACCACCTTAAAAGTCATCCATTTCGTGATTTCTGATTAGTTGTCAGTGTAAAAATCTTTACACTGACAGTGCATAGAAATTAAACTCTTTTTTTCTTCCTTTCCTGCTAGGATATTGCTAAACTGTGTTTTAAAGATACTAGTTAAATAATTCATAAATAATAAATTTTTATTAGTAAATGAAATACATCGCTTCTCAAAATCTTAAATACATCATATTTCAATGAAACATTATCACTTTTGACTCTTTAATCAATCTTCTAAAATCATTGGTTAGCATTTGTCTTTCGTTAAAATTTAAAATTAAATTTTTTTGTTTCCCTTTCATTTTCTTATAAGTTATGGATATGAAAACATTTTTCACAATCAGCCGTTACAAAGGGAGAATTATAAAAGAAATTCTCAATACAAATTTTAATAGTAATAATTAAACAATAAAACTATCATGCTATGTGCATGTAAGAAAAGAGAAATGCTAACAACACACTCTTCCCAACACATTCTCTAAATTCATGTGGGTCCTGTAAGATTTAAGTGTGACCCACATGAATTAATGAGACCCATTTCCAAAATAGTTAGACCCACATAAATTTCAATCAATAGGAGGAGTATCTTAGAAAGAATATGTTAGAGCACTCCTTGTAAGAAAATGTGGTTATTTTACTTCATGATATTTATTTTATGAATTCCATTTTGATATTCTCTCTAACACATTTACAAGTCCTTTCAAAACAATCCCTTTAATTACTTGTTTTATAGCAGTTTATTAGGGTCGCGGCCAACGCTGAGCGCATGACTGCCAACAATGAGTGCTAAGTGCTAACATTACAGAAAGCAATTTCTTTGTGCAACAGGCTAGCGCTTAATCCCAAATTTTGTTGTTCCAGTTGCTCCATGTTTTTCTTATTATTTCTTCAACTCTTCATGCCCCACTACCATCTCTGTTTGCTTCATAAATGAAAATATAAAGAGTGAAATTATTACAAATTTTTTTTTTGAGAAATTAATACAATATTTGAAAAGCTGTAAAATGAACTTAAAATAACGAAACAACTATAGATTCAAACATCATTAAAAGACTACATTAGTAACAGTAAACCACCCAAAATAACCACCAATATTTTGTCAAAAAAAAAAAAAACCACCAATATTAGATAATCTAACATATTGTCATGAATATAACTTAAGTTCATCACAAACCTTATACGAAGCAATATATTTATCATTCAAAATATAATTTAACATTATAATAATAGTCGTACTATAACATATAAAGCACCATAAACTTTCATACTAACATTACTCATGCAAATCTTGTATGACAGTGAGTGCAATTGTGTTAGTGATATTATATTTATCTAACAATTAGTGTTTGGACTGAACTGGACTAGCCCATTTGACTACTAGCCTGTTTGTTTTAAAATTGTAATGAACACAAGACATGGTTCAAAGAGTACGGATGGCTTGGGTGAGATTGTTGGGGGTGCCTGCTCAAGCTTGGTCGGAGAGGTTTTTTTAGATATATGGCTCAATTTGTGGGGACGTTTGTTGAGTTGGATGAGTTTACTTTGAACAGAACAAGGATGGACATAGAAAGAGTTCAGATTTCAACAACAACTCTGGAACCGATCAACAAAATCGTAAGGATCATGATCAACAATGTGGTCTTCTCCATTTCCTTTGTGGAGGAAGTGTTCGCGGTGAGTCTTCCGAGTGTGGTTAGGAGGTCCCCTAGCATAAGTTCAAATGCTTCCTCGGAGGGGTGCAACTCTCGGTTTGGCGGTCGGTGTGTGCATGATAGTGATTCGGAGGGTTGGCACGAGGTTGACCAGGGTCAACGGGGGGCGGGGGGGGGTTTCAAATTCAAAAAACGAAGGTCTTGTCGATGTCATGCAGAAAAAAGTAGGCTTACGACAATCGAGGTCGGCGGGGTGTGTGAGTCCGAGAGATCCATTGAGAAGATCTATTGTAGTCAGGATCAGACGTTTAGGCCAGAAGGGCTTTTGGTACGGGGTGGAGGGGTTATCATGTGTAAGAGGCAACCATAGCTGGATACGGTAACGTTCGAGCAGGACGGAATTAAAGGCCCACTATCTGTAGCTCAGCTGTCTGAGGGGCTGGGAGTTGAAACGCATAGCGGGCTGGGCCTGAGTGGTGGTTTAGAAGACATTCCAATTAGGGGGGCAATCTCAAGCTTGTGTGTTCCAGACAGTTTGGTTGGTGAAACTAACCTTAGTGAGGCCCATTCTGATACTATAGTGGACTCATTGGGGTTAGCCTTTTCGGTGGCCCAAAAGAAGAAGAGGCAGGAAATCAAAAGGGGTAAAAGGCCAATTTCAGTCCAAGAGGATGAGGGCCATGTCCCGAGTAATGAGAGCGGGAAAAACAGGCCGTTGAGGAAGGATCTGGAATGTATAAACCAGATATTTGGAAAAAAGGGGAGTTTGGAAGGTAAAAATAAAAAGAAAGGAGATGAATAAGGGGCGCGTCTACAAATGTCTGCTTCAGTTTACAAATTGTATCCTGGGTATATATAACTAGTTCAATGTCTTGCGTCAGCTTAAAGGAGGGAAAGGGGAGCGACTTAAAAAGCCTAAGGGTGTTGTGGAGATCGGACTCAGCGAAGGGGCAGTTCAAAAATAGGGGATTGCAAGAATTTGGGGAGAGGCAGAGGTACGAAAGGAAAAAATAAGAAGATGGGGGCAGCTGGGATGCGAATCAAAGGTCTGGGTGTAAGCCAACAAAAGCCACTGTCAGGTTTATCAATCTCTGACTCTAATATCCGTCAGTGCAATAATATTATCTGTGAACATGAGGGAAGGAAATTGGCGGAAAAAATTATTAGGTTAGGGAAGGAGATGGGGTTAACTGTAGAAGGTAGTGAGGAGGTGATAATAGATAAACTGGTGGACCTATAAAAAGAGATCGACTGGCAAAAAATGCCAGAGGGATTGATGAGGTTTCCCAATGAAGGTAGGCACTTTCAATGTAAGGGCCCTGGGGGGTGAGGTGAAGAAAACAGAATCAGAAGATTGGTGTTTGAGGAGAAGTTACATTTCATTGCTTTGCAGGAAACAAAGGTTCAAGATGTCTGTATTAAATTGTGCTCGGCATTATGGGGAGGAAACAATTTCAGGTTTTGTAGCTGGCCGGCGGAAGGGAGTAGTGGGGGGATCCTTTCAATCTGGAACTCTGATTTGGGGAAATTAGTGTTTAACTTCAAAGGGAGGGGTTTCGTGGGGGGGTGTTTGGAGTGGGAAAGGGTTGAGAAGAGAATTTTTGTTGTAAATGTATACTCATAAGGGAATGCAGAAGAGAAAAGGCTACTATGGGAGAATTTAATAATGTCTTTTAAGGGGTTTGGGGCTGGTCTTTGGTGTGTAGTGGGGGTTTGAATGTTTTAGGTGTCCTTCAGAGAGAAGAGGGGTTTCGGGTGCAGTGGGATCAGATGCTGGGTTGAAGAGTTCTGATTTTAATAGATTCATTGAAGAGATGGAGTTGTCCAACTACCATTTTTGGGCCGTAAGTTTACTTGGTATAGATCAAACGGAAGCGCTATGAGCCGTTTGGATCGGTTCCTCCTATCGGATAGCTGGCTTGAACAATGGGGAAATGTTTCACAATGGGCTATTAAAAGAGATGTCTCTGATCATTGTGTCGTGGTCCTCGTGTATGATGACCTTACTTGGGGTCCCAAGCCCTTTAAATTTAAAAATTTATGGTTGAGGCATGTGGAGTTTGAAGATTTAGTGAAGAAGTGTTGGGTACAGTCAGATATTCAAGGGTGGATGGGCTTTGTGATGGCTCAAAAATTGAAAAGGGTGAAACTGGAGATCAAACAATGGAGCTCAAGGGTGTATGGGGCTATGGATTCAACGATCAAACAGATCACGGATAGGGAGTTGGATTTGGAAAATGAAGAAAGGGGACTGCATGAGGATCAGGTGGCTTTGAGGAAGACTCTACATGCTGAATTGTGGGAGCTTCTTGACAATAGGCAGAGTCTTAATCATCAAAGAGCAAGATCAAGGTGGCTTTTGGAAGGGGATGCGAACTCCAAATACTTTCATGCATGTATCAAATCTAGAAGTGCAAGGAATCATATCTCAGCTCTACAAGGCATGAATGGTTGGGTCAGAGATGTTGACGGGATCAGAGCCGAAGTTGTTAGGTATTTTCAATAGCTTTTTGCGGAATATGAAAGGGTAAGGCCGAGACTAGGAGGTATAGTTTTTCCCCAGGTATCTGTACAGCAAAATGAATTATTGATCAAAAGTTTGATCTAGAAGAAATATAAGATGTCTTAGGTAGTTGTGAAGGGGATAAAAGTCCGGGTCCGGACGGGTTTAATTTCAAGTTTGTCAAAGCTTGCTGGAATATTCTAAAAGATGATGTTCTGAAACTGTTTCTAGAATTTTATGGCAATGCAAGTTTGCCAAAGGTACTTTCGTCCTATTTTCTTACCTTGATTCCTAAAGTACAGTGCCCACAGGGGATAGGGGACTTTAGGCCGATTTCTTTGCTTGGGTGGCCGTATAAGGTCATTGCTAAGGTGCTTGCTGGTAGGCTTGGATTGGTGATGGACTCCATTATTTCTTGTAACCAATCAACCTTTGTTAAGGATAGGCATATCGCGGATAGAGTGATTGTGATGAATGAGGTGATTGACTTGGCAAAAAAAAAGGGGAATGAATGCCTCATCTTTAAGGTCGACTTCGAAAAAGCCTATGATTTGGTGAGTTGGAGCTTCTTGGAATAGGCAATTCGGGTTTACAAAAAGGTGGGTACAATGGATCCGGGCGTGTGTATTCGCAGGTCAGTTATCAATTTTGGTAAATGGGAGCCCGACCCAACAGGTAAATATTCAAAAAGGACTAAAGAAGGGGGACCCATTGGCACCTTTTTTGTTCTTGCTATTGGCGGAAGGTCTGGGGGGCTTGGTTAGGAAGGCAGTAAATATCGGAAGGTTCAAGGGGTATAGGGTGGAATAGTCGGAGGTGGTAATCACACATTTACAGTACGCCGACGATACCTTGCTTATAGGGGAAGCTTCTCATGAGAATCTTTGGGCAATGAAGTCAATTTTAAGGAGTTTTGAGTTGGTTTCGGGCCTAAAGGTGAATTTCTTCAAGAGTAGACTTTTAGGGGTTAATGTTAGTGATACTTTTATTTTCTCGGGGGCTGAATTCCTTAATTGTAAGGTGGGAAAGATACCGTTTCACTATCTTGGTTTGCCGGTTGGGGCAAATCCAAGAAGAGCCTCGACTTGGGAGCCGTTGCTTGATTCTTTAAAAAGGAGGTTGGGGTCGTGGAAGAACAACTTTTTGTCATTGGGGGCAAGAATTGTGCTCTTGAATTCGGTTCTTAATAGCATACCGATCTATTATTTGTCCTTTATGAGAATGCCGGCTAAAGTAAGGAAGGATGTCATTAGCATTCAGAGGAGAGGTTTTTATGTTGGGAGGGGGTGTCATGGAGGAGAGGAAGATTCCTTGGGTGAGGTGGGCGGATGTTTGTAAACCAAAGGAGTAGGGAGGTCTAGGCATTAAAAATTTAGATCTTTTAATCTAAGCCTTTTAGGAAAATGGTGTTGGAGGCTTTTGGTGGAAAATGATGCATTATGGGTTTTGGATCTAAAACAAAAATATGGGCAAGGTGTGTGTTCTAATCCTAATTTAAGTGAGGGTGGTCTTGGTAGACCTTCATCCATGTGGTGGAAAGATTTGTGTTTGGTAGGAAAAAAGGGGGGGTGGTGGGAGTGATTGGCTAGTGGATAGGTGTAGGAAAAAAATGGGTTGTGGGAGTTCAGTCTCCTTTTGGCACAACATTTGGATTGGAAGAACCTCTCTTAAACAGAGTTTTCCTCGGTTGTATGGTATGTCACTGCTTCAACACAATCCGGTCTCTGAGTTTGGTAGTTGGGAAAATGAACATTGGTTGTGGGAGCTTAAGTGGAGGAGACAACCATTTGTTTGGGAAGAAAGTTTATTGCTAGAATTTAGAAACTTGATATATACAGTTTCTTTGCAGAGGACAGGAGATTGCTGGTGTTGGTTGCAACACCCGTCGGGGTGCTATAGTGTAAGGTCTGCCTATTAATTCTTGGTGGGACGTTCTTCTCAAGTGGGACCTCTGCAAGAAATTGAGTCCAAGGCATTCAAAATGTTGTGGAAGAGTGGAGCTCCGCTAAAGGTAATTGCTCTTTCATGGCAATTGTTATTGGATATGTTGCCAACTAGGAATTTGTTGAGTAGAAATGTTTTGCAACCAACTAGTTGTCTTTTGTGTGTGCTGTGTAATGGCGTGTTGGAGAGTGCAAAGCACTTGTTTATGTCCTATCCAGTGTCATCCCATCTTTGGAGCATGGTCTTTGGTTGGTTGGGTTTAAATTGCCCACCTTTGATACATTTGTTGCCTTTTTTTGTCAACTTTGGCGATGCAGTAAAGAACAAAAGACAACAGAAATATTGGTTGATGGTGTGGCATGTGGTAATATCATTTGGGAAATGAGAAATAGTATAGTGTTTAAAGAAAAAAAGTTTGATATGGTTTATATTTGGATAGGATTAAGGTTACTTCATGGAGATGGTTCATAGCTAAAGCAAGGGATGTAGTTACTTCCTTTTCGGATTGGTGTATAGATCCTAAAAAGTGTATCGAACGGGTGTAACTAATTTATGTTCTTTGCACTTTAAGGTTCTATATGACTTTTGTATACGGGTTTTGAGTACCCCTAGTACTCGAATTATAATACTTTTGCCTTTTCAAAAAAAAAAAAAAAAAAAAACTCCGTTGAGCAAAAGCTTCAACTTGGAGCTTTTGGAAAAATTGCCTTGGGACAACAAAATTTCTTTGTTTGCGGCAAATTAAATCTGAACCAAACAAAGGCGACAAATTGAGAAGCGGCTCCTTTTCTAGTTAATCATAATCATTTTTAAAGTTAGATTGGGTTGAACAAGTTAGGATCAAGAATAAATTTTGTATGGATAGGGTACCTATCATGTTCAACTAATGAAAGATTCACTAATCATCAAGTAATATTTTGAAATGTCAACAAGTTTTTATTCAATAATTTTAAACTTATGTTAAAATTAGGATTGATTGTGCCAATACAAGAATCACTCTAGGACCAAAAAATTAGGTTCAACCAATAAACTGCTTGGTTTTCAATAAATAAGCATATCCTAGTTTCTTTCTTTTTTTTTTCTTTAATAAAAAATAAAATTTCATTTTTCTGATTCTTCCTTAAACCAAACTATTTTCACCCAATAGTAGTTGGTTGCAATAAAAGTAGACTGTGCTTCCATGCGAATCTTATTTGTAAGATCAAAGGTTTGAATCTAAAGTCGTCACTAATATCCAATTGAGGGTTAATCTCAATTTTGAGCACGAGATATGATCAAAGACAAAAAAAAAAAAAAAATACCCAATTGAAGCTGCCACAGTCTATGCTATTGATATATGGAATGACCCCATTATAGCTCCTCCGAGTTAAACTGGGCTTTATTTTTTTTGGTATAGTTGCAAGGTACTGGGCTAGCTTTGTATTAGCCATAAAGTGAAGAAGTAAAAAAAAGCCCATAGACAAAGCACAAAAAAAAAAAAACAGCAAGAGGAAAAAACCGGCAAAGAGACCAAAGGAAGGGTACGTTGGGTCGGGTTGGAGTCTTCTTCCCCAATTCGATCGACGACGTTGATCTCTCTCTCTCTCTCTCTCTCTCTCTCTCTCTCTCTCTCTCCGTTTAGCGCAATCTGGATCTTATCTCCAATTTGAATCTTTGATTGAGTATTTTTCATTTCCTTCCTTAACATATTTTTTTTATTATATCTTTCACTATTCGATATACTTTGACTCTGTTCTGACCACTACTGAGTTCTTCATTTCATTTTAATTTTCTGTAATAATGTATTTATATGTAAAATCAGTGTTGTGAATATGATTGTTTTCAATATAAATATAATTTTATTTTCATTTGTTATGCTGTGTCTGCAAATGGTAAGGAAATATATGTTGCATAATCTTTCTTTGTGGAAATAATTTTTTTTAGTATTTATTTACTGTTTGCACTCGGTGTGTTTGAAAATGTTTGTGTTGAATTGCCTTTCATTTTTATCTTCTTCAGTGATTCTTAGTTACTATGTTTTTACTGTTAACAATGTATGCAAATTATATTTGATTGCTTATCTGGGTTTGTTTCATAACAGGGGCAACAGATTATCAATAGCTGTAGCATCTTATAGGGCCGCGAAAGGATGGAGTTTGTGTGTCTTCTTGTCACTTTCTTTGTGATTGTGCCTTAGGATTTGTCTTTGTAATCTTCTTTGAAGCATATAGAAGAAGAAACAACCATGAGTATGTCCTTGTTCTTATTCATGTATGATGCACAAAAATGTTACATGTTCGGGCAGTGTTAATTTATGTATTTCAAATTTTGATTTTCAAAAGGCATGTTGAAGCTCCGGCAATTTTTGAGGATCCTAATTCATTGAAGCAGGTAAATGTTTCCTTCTGTATTGGTATGCAAGAGTTTGTGATGAAATCTTTATTATTTGGGGGCATTCTATAAGAAATGTAATAACAAAGAACGGGCAAACCTTTATGGCTCGTATCCGAAGATATGGAAAGGGATGTTTTTATGTCGGCAACAAGAAGCCCAAGCCCGCAGAACATCGCAGCATTGTTTGATCCATGTAGCTGACTCACATAGCGGGAAAAGGCTGTTTGTTATATTCTGAGAAATCTATTGATCGGGATAAATCTGGATTCATTGACTTAGTCCTATAGCAATAGGAGCATTTGCAAATCACATTATTTTTGGAGTTTTTAAAATTTTTAAAAACAGTTACGAAGCAATATTTTTTCCTAATTATAGGTAAAACTCATAAGGTGCAGCAAACACCATAAATGGAGAAGATGCACCATATAATCCACCTTGTATCTTGTACCTCGATGTTTTTAATTTGTTGGGAGGTTTCAAATTAATGCGTAGCTTTATGAGGATAGCTCCCTGTTATGAATTGGTTCTGAATGATTTTAACTTTTGCTCACCTAGGTTCCTTGCCCACACATTGTTGATCCAGCAGCAAAGTATATCTCTTTGATAATTCCTGCATTCAATGAGGAGTATAGGCTTCCCGGAGCTCTTGAGGAAACTATGAAGTAAGTCAAAGCACAGTGTTCTTACGAACATTTATGCTTTCATTGTTAATATCAATTAAAATATTTGGATATGATTACAACTTTGAGTTAGTCTACTTCGATCTTTCTTTTTGTACTTTTCTGTTGTATGCGTATCATAAATGGAGATCAGTCTATTTGACCACTATTTTCATAGTTTCATTTTCTATGTGTCTGCATGTGTGTGTATTTAATTAGTTTTTGTAAGTTGGTTTTAGAATAGTGGTGTAGCTAATTACTTAACTGCTGCTCTTGTGAAGTAGTGTAGCATTTATTCTTTATGGTTGTTGATAAGAGCATACTGTTATTTATGTCTTTACTTTGTAGTTATCTTCAACAACGTGCCTTAAAGGATCCTTCATTTTCATATGAGGTACTTTTAGCTCCTTTTATTTGACTTCTTATTGTTTTTATCTGTTTAACAATATTTTAATTCCGATTTTAGATTTTAGCTTATTGTCATGAGAATATTAATATAGATTTAGAGTAGTATAGAAAATTCTATCCATGTGAAACAATGATTTAATAGTAATCATCTCTTCCCTCTCCTCTTTCCCTTTTTGTATTTGATTTGACTTTCTGCTTGAACGGCTCAATGGCCGTGTTTGAAGCTCTTAAAAAAACAACAGTGACACACTGAAGCAATTGAATCGACAATCCATTGATTCCCCATGGATGAAAACGTTTTCTGTGTACTGCTTTTCCTGTTGCATCTTTATTTCTGACTTATTTTTTTTTTTTATGTCTGCTTTACTGCAACTTTGTCTTAGTCTTCTTAGCTTTTTATGATTTATTGGATAATTAAGTTTCAAATCAATGAATATAGCTTCTGAGAATTAAAATATTATTTTGGACTACTTTTGAGAACTCGAATAAGCTTTAAGTTGTACTGAATCAATAGTTACTTCATAAATGGGAGATCACTTAATTTCACTCTGGTTCATAATGTTTCAGGTAGATATAGATAAAGGCTTTATCTCACTCACGAACTTAACTAATGTTAAGTGAGTGCTTCTTGTATCCATTCAAAGCATTTTGGTTATCTGATTCTCGTTGCCAAACTTACTTTCTTCCAAATTCGCTTGATACTTTTTGTGGATTCACTTGTACATTCTCTTATGAATGAACACTTGAACAGATTGTAATTATTGATGATGGAAGTGCTGATGGGACTAAAAGAATAGCTTTTGAATTTGTAAGGAAATACACAGTAGACAAGGTAAGGGTTATCCTTCTTGGAAGAAATCATGGCAAGGGAGAAGCAATCAGAAAAGTGAGTCTAATTTTAACTGTAATCATTTTATGTCCATTCCTTATATCAAATGACTCTTTGTCAATTGTCAAACTATGCTGCTGATAATTAATTAAGGCTTTCTTCTTTCCTTGAAAACATTGTATTACAGGGAATGCTGCATTCACGTGGTGAATTACTTCTTATGCTTGATGCTGATGGAGCAACCAAGATAAGTGACCTAGAAAAGCTTGAAAACCAGGTTAATGGAGTGCTATGATATGCAGCTTTCATAGATCTTACTACCAAATGTTTGTTTAAATTTTGGGAGCCAAATGTTGAT
Source organism: Echinosophora koreensis (assembly GCA_035048595.1). Classification (NCBI taxonomy): domain Eukaryota; kingdom Viridiplantae; phylum Streptophyta; class Magnoliopsida; order Fabales; family Fabaceae; genus Echinosophora; species Echinosophora koreensis. The sequence goes on from JAPCYP010000291.1 coordinate 87,917, forward strand.
AGGCATTGTCCAATGTTCTGCTGCCAGATTCAAGCTGTTGCCAAAAAAGAATTTTACAGTGGAGATTCAAGCGCTAGTGATCCTAGCTTTAGAATATCTGATATCCCTATTGCTGTGTTTGGTTCAAGAGCTCATCTAGAGGAGAAGGCTCTGGCCACTGTTAAGTGCAGTTTTTAAATTTTGTTTCATTGTATCGACATATGTCTACATCATCTTGGTTGAATTATTTAGTTAATGTTTACAGAGAAAGTGGTACCGCAATTTTTTGATGAAGGGGTTCCATCTTGTGGTTCTCTTGGCTGCTGGTCCTGGAATTCGTGATACACAGGTAATTTTTACATTTATTTTTGGTATTGCATTCTGATCTGCTACTGTCATGACCGACGTGCAGCTTATGCACATAGGGAATGAAGCTTTGCCCTTAGTGATTAGTTGTGTCATGAGCACGTGTTGACTTTAGTATGATTATTGTCTTGTCAATGTTTCTCTGCTTCTCCAATGCTTTTGTTTGTGCATGTACTTTTGATGTTGGTTTTTGTTCAATCTGATATTGATTTTTCTACTTGCAGTGTGGGTTCAAGATGTTTACGAGGGCTGCAGCCAGGAAAACTTTTTCAAATGTCCGCTTGAAAAGGTGATTGCTCTTAGAGCTCTATAGAATGAAATAATTTCTTCAATTTTGAAAGGGAGTTGCTTCAGAATTCAGAAATAATGGAAAACTGATTGTTCTTACTCGTATCAGTAAACTGTTTTTGTATAATCTTTACTTTACCTCTTTGGTATTATTTTCTGGTGCTACTTTTCTTGTTTATAAAATATGTTGTAATTGTGTCAATAGATTATCCTCCTGTTTATAGGTTACTTGCAGGTTTTGACAGGGGATAAATGTTTTTGCAATCCTTTGAATTATACAAAAAATTAAACGCATAATTCCTAGGGCTCATCTATGTAGGGGTTAGAACATATAATTTGACTAGAACTAATCATTATTATCTAAAAGCATTTACATTTTTTCATCTAGTTCTATAGAAAGCCATAATACATAACACCTTAATTTAAGGAGATTATGTCTAATTAATGTAAAGCCTTATTTCATTGATCTAGTGTCTAGTTAGTGCTTTGTTTTATAGAAGATAGTTCATGCATCATAGATCTAGAAGTTTTATATATCCTTATATATAAATGTCCTATTTAGCTTCTCCCAACTACTAAATTTTAAGCTATTGAGGAAGCATGATCTGAGAAGTAACGTCATGTTATTCACATTTAATGATAGTGAAGGTTAAGTAAATTCTAAAAGATAAAAGGTAATCATTTCATGTTGGGAATTCTGAATATGTAATTAAGTGGTTAGAAAGATAAGATGATAGTTAATAGTTAATTTAGGGTAGTTTTGTTCAATCAAGCTTTTTTCGTATTTGTGCCTATTCTGTCTGTCCGGGCCCATGTATGGTGAAAACTTAATACTTATCTATAATTGCCTTTGTCATTCTCTTCAGGTGGTGCTTTGACGTGGAATTAGTCTTTCTGTGCAAATGGTTTAGGATCCCAATTTTTGAAGTTTCTGTGAATTGGTCTGAGATTCCAGGATCGAAGGTGAATCTTCTGAGTATACCTAACATGCTTTGGGAGCTTGTGCTCATGTCTGTGGGGTACAGGACTGGTATGTGGAGAATTTCTAATTCTACCTGAGCTTCCAGGATCAATTTTAACTGGGAAGAATAGCAGCATTTTCCTATCAAAAGAGGAGAGATATCTTATCTGGGAGCCTAGATTATGCACCCATACCAGGCTTTGAAGGACAATAATGCAATATTTAAAGTTTAGGACTAACCATAACCTTCAGGATTATACCGTTTAGATTGGGGTCATGGAGGCTTTGGCTTGTTTTATTTTGATCTTTTTTATTTTTTTATTTTCACTCATAAATTTAACCTGTGCTCTTTCTACTAGGTAGACGATTCAACGATTAATATTGTTACTGTTTGCAGGGCAAAGCTTCTGATCACATTATTTTGTATTTGTTTTCTTATGTAATGAAAATGTTCTTTAGATATTTTTTCATTCCTTCGATACCTTTGAAAGACGTAACACTGGTGAATTGTTAATGCTTTTTGGACATCACTCCTGGATGTAAAATACTGTCTGTAAACTTTGTTGTTAATAACGGTTAGTAAACCCGCGAAAGATCCTAGTACTGGTGAATTGTTAATGCTTTTTTGACATCGCTTCTGAATTGTTATAGTGCTCGACATTTCATTCAATTCACAATATGTGCTATAAGATTATTGTACACAGAATTATCTTCGATTTCATCCATGCATATCAAATTAAAAGGTAGCAATTTTTTTAATAGCAATAAGCACAATAACACATGAAATCAAAATATTCAAATCTTGAATAACAATGTCAACCAAAAACCCCCCACGTAATTGAGTAGCTACACCATGGCCCTAGCAATAAAATTTTTAGCTTATGGTTAATGGATATAAGATCACCAAATATTAGAAAGTTCCATCACCACAACCACAGCCTTCTTTGATTTTTCACAGACTAATCATGTCCTCCCTTCCTTGCCGTGGTAGTTTGAGGAGCATCATCGCTGGAGGGTAGCGTCATTGAGTTACCTTGGCCGCAACTTGCTCGCTGCTAGAGTTGGTGCACTGCAACTCCAAATGACCAGTTGCAGCATGATGCTGTCTAGTGTATGGCTTGCAGCTAGGGGGTCGTGACTTGCCGCCGGTGTGTCGCGATTCGCGATGCATAGCTGCCTGGTTATCAGCCAAATTCGGTCCTTCTTCTTGTGTCTCCAAGTTGGCTTAAACTAACAAAAACAATAGTCTAAAACCGACAAGTGTCAGGTCTAAAATTCACGTGAATACTTATCAAGGAACTTAGAGATATATAGCAGAATATATTCTTCATCATCATTATTTTCAGAATTCGTCCAAAGAAAACTGCAAGTATGAGCTCTCCTCTCATCCATGAAATCAAAATGCAAGCTTCTTGCTTCTTGAAGGAGAAGATTAAAACTGCTAGGCTAGTGCTGATAGATGTTACATCAGTAGAACTGTAAGTTTTCCTTTTATTGTTCCAACTTTTCTTCTCAACTAAATGATGCTTTAAGTTATTGATAATTTATTTGGAAAAAAATAAAAACCTGCTCACAGGATGACCAGAATAGTTGAAAACCTGATTGGCATTTATTTGCAAGGAACAATGTCACCTATTTACATCAACATTGACCTAAAGAGTTACATATCACCTTTTGTTAATGCATTTTTCAATCTGTTAATGTCAAGATCAAGAGAAACTATTTAGTTGGAAGGCCATAGAGATTAATTTTTTGTTGTAATTAATTGATTAGTTAATGCTTTTTGGTATGTTCCACATTGCATTCTTGTAAATGGGCTTAAGAATGACAGAAGAAGCCACAAATGAAAATCCATGGCCATTAGACACACGTACCATGGGAGTAATATTCTGATTTGATTATGCTGCTCTGATCTCAAAGACATTGTTCGTGAAGTGTAACTTTTTTTCTAGTCTTGTGGAGAAAACAGATTGTTGAAATTTGATATAGGGTATTGTACAATTATAGAGCTTCATATAAGGCTCTAATTTTTTTGGAACATCTTCTAACTCAGGGACCTCAGAGAGTATTCAAGGAGTTTCAATGTTTATAGATGTTATTGAAGTGATTGGACAGTTTCAGTATATTGATGAGAAAGGGTAGGTGCAGACTGTAATATTTTGTCACCTCAACTTTGTTGCATGAATTAAGTGATGACCCTTGTTACATTTTATAGGTTCAACTGGGGTTTGAGTGTTAGAAAATTATCAGAAAGAATATTACAGCTCTTACAAAAGAGCAAGAGCACGTTCAGTTTTCTCAAGGCTTTGAAGGTTTTCCCTTTGGAAGTGTCAGCAAACGAAACTCGGCAATAGATGAAAGGTATTTAAATGACTAGCCTTCTAAAGATTTATAGATGATGATCACCAACATGAAGAATATGATTTTGCAAGCATAGGAAAGAAGCACAATACTATGGATGGAATCAAAAGAGAGAGCGAGAAGTTCACAGAAACAAGGAATCGAAGCTGCAAGATTATAATTCAAATCTGGATAAGGATATAACACAGAAGAACATCACCCGTTTGTTGACCAAGAGAAACTGACTCCATATCCCTGCTTGGTGTAAATAGATGTGATGTAGTACTTGATCTATGTTAATATGCAATGCAAAGAGGGGGCTATGGACAATTTAGGATTAAAAGAGTATAAATATGTCTAAATAATACCAGATATATAGTTAATACCTAGAATAATACACGTGTATTATTCATAACAAATAATTTTCTTATGAAGCAGGAAAGCACTTTAATTTTACTACAAGCTACATGGCTTCCCAAGGAATCATAACAAAAGACTTTTCAATCAATAACCTTATTTCTCAAAAGCACTTTCTATGCACAATTGATGATCCAAACTCATTATATTCTTCCCTTGAAATCAACATCTGCACTCAAAAGGATAACTTGTCTCATTAGCAATCATATATATGAAGGCACGCCAGGCAGAGAAGAATGAAGAACAGAACAAACCTGCTGGAATGTGCTAAGGGATGCCAACTTAGAACCGCCAATCCAGGCACTGTACTTCCTCTCAGGTGGTGCTACCACCTTGATTGTCATTCTGCTTGGGCTAATGCAGAAATTTCCTTACTCATTCTATTAGCAAAGCCTGGGAACATGGTTGATCCTCCTGAAAGGACAATGTTACTGTACAGATCTTTCTTAATGTTAAAGTTGCATTTCCTTATGGAGCTGTATGTTATTTCATGAATGCCAGCTGTATCCATTCCAATAATGGATGGTTGGAACAAGATCTCTGGACACCTGAAACGCTCATTACCAATATGATGATCTCCCCATCAGGCAACGCATAGCGCTTTTCCACTAAAGAGCGGGTCTTGGCTGTCTCTAACTCGTGCTCATAGTCAACGGCAATGTAAGCCAGCCTTTCCTTCACATCCCTCACAATTTCACAGTCTGATTGGGTGGTAAAAGAATACACATGTTCAGTTAGAGTTTTCATCAAGAAATTAGTAAGGTCACGACCAGCCAGATCAAGACGAAGAATGGCGTGTGGGAGGACATAACCCTTGTAGATAGGGACTGAGCAGCTGACACCATCACCAGAGTCCACCACAACACCTGCAAGGAGAAGGCAAATATGTCAACATGAAATTGTGAATAAGAGAACTGATGGAGAATTTAGAGTGCATTAATAACACATTCTTTATGTGTCTTGACTAAGAATTCATTTATCATGTGTTTTTAGTTTCTTTTAGAAAAACAAGTTTTAGTTCCAATGCTAGAAAATTGTATAGTCAAGAAAGAATTATGTAAAAAAGAGAAGAAAATAAATGCCTATGGAAGAGGGCTTCCACCACTACTAGTATAAATAGGTGCCTTGTTTATAGTTGTCATGTTGGCATCAAAGCTTTGGTTCTCTCCATGGCGGGTCGCAACAAATCTAACAACAGCTTGAGGCCTCCAAGCTACACACCATGATGATCAACGTCAAGGTTTGGATAATGTTGAAGAAGAGAAGGAAACTAGCCTTTTCCATCTAGTGGGAGTGGGAGGGCTTCTACTTGACATGGCCAAATGCACCATGTTGTTTGTGAAGAATCAAGGTTGACATTCCTGATTTTTTTAAGTCAGTTATATCCAGAGGAATTCATTGATTGGTTTGCTACAATACAACACATTTTTTATTACAAAAACATTCCCAAAAGCAAGAAGGTCAAATTTGCTAAAATTTGAAGAAGAGAAGGGAGCGTGAAGGAAAGTAGTGGATAGTGATATGGGAGAAGATGAAAAAGGAACTTAAGAAAATGTTTTTCCTCAAGTGATAGTGATAGGGACAAACAATCGCTGCATATCTTGGAGGTCTTAGAATAGAAGTTGGATATGTTGTCAAATTACAACCTTATGGGGCATGTCAGTCCACTGGCTGGAGAAGGAATTAAAGGAGAAAGGTGCTCACAAGAATTGGGGCAAGCTAAAATAAGGTTTCGTCTTCGGTGCACCACCCAAAGTGGTGCAGTGGTGCACCACCCATGTGGCAAATTTTGGGCCAACCAAAATGCCACATAGGTTAGTCAAATTTTCAAACTTTCTTGATGTATTTATACTATAGTCAAAGTTTATAAAAATAGTATATTGTAGTATAGTATGTGTATTCCTTGTATTTGCAAATTTAACCTATATTAAAATATTGTTATTTTGTTTAAAAAAAATCTGAATATGGCAAAAAAAATTACGTTCAGTGGCTTTCTCCCCCGATGAATCCACTCTCAAACTTCATCCTTAGAAAAATGAAACCAAAATCAGCCATGTGATATTAAGTGTAGATCCAGAAATTCTTCAACAGATCAAGATGGAAGTTCTCGTTTCCCGTTTTCGTTTTGGACCGTTGATTAAGGTGGTCCACCCATGTCTGCCGTACCCGAGTTCCCTGATGTTTGTGGTGGTCGTATATCTTCGACGGGGTCGAGTCGTGGCGGTCGGCTCTTCAACCATGGTGGCGCTAGGGTTTGGCATCGATTGATATGTGGTTCTGTTTCACAGCGCTGCATTCTTCGACCATAGTGGTGCTATGGATTGGCGTCGACTGATATGTAGTTCTCTTTCACGACGTCTGTAACAGTAACGGTGGGGTAGAGGGGAGGCGCCGGTAATTGTAGGGTGTGCCTTTGACTAAGCTCTTGTCCAGTTGTCCTCCGAAGATGTCATTTCGGGTACGGGATTTGGGATTTAGGTTTTCGGAATTTGGGGATTTGTTGATAAGTGAGGGAGGATGTGTAACAGATTTGGGGATTTGGTGATAAGCTTGTGGAGGTGAGCATCGATGGATGAACAATCGTTGAACACCGACGGCTTCTGCTGGAGCAACTCGGCCGCAGAGGTGTTTAGGATTGGTTCTGCGTCTTTGTTCTTGGGTTCACGATGGGTTCTTGGGTTTTCAAACACATGATGGAGCACTTAATTTGTTTTCTTCGATACAATAAATGTGTCTTTACGTTGTTTTTAAAAAATTGGTTCATTTAGCAAATACATTAAAATACTGTATTTACTTGCAAATACTGTTTTTACTTTCCCTATTTGACTAGAAGAAAAGTCAAACTTGCCATCTATAAAATTGATTGGCTGACCATTTGCCATGTGGGTGGTGCACCACTACACCATTATGGTGGGTGGTGCACCATAGCCTTAACCAGCTAATAAATTCCGAAAGCCAACACCTTTAAAACAGTAAAATGTATCACAGTTCACTCAAGGTGCTTCTTCCTCATTTATTAGTGACATTTAAGTCAAACTATGCACAATCAAAAGGAAAACTTAGCAGTTTGTTCCCATTTTTCTAAAAAAGGCACATAAAACATATTTCTTTGTGGATACTCATATGTTAAGCTACTCATAAATTCAAACCATAACACGAACCTAATTAAACAAGGAGAAAAGGTACAATTCCATGTGTAACAGCTCATCAATGAAAATATAACATGTGTCTTATCGTTATTGGAAAACACCAGCTAATGTACTTATATGGAATTGTCCCTAAATTTTGTCCTTTAAACAATTCAAGAATTGCTTACCAGTAGAACGACCACTAGCAAAGAGGGAAAGAACAGCAGAAACAGCTACATGCATAGCAGGGGTATCAAAAGTCTCAAACATGAGTTGGGTCATCTTCTCACGGTCAACATTGGGATTAAAAGGGGGCTCAGTTATAAGAACTGGATGCTGTTCTGGGAGAACTCTAAGCTCTTTATAGAAGGCATGATGCAAAATCCATTCCATATCAACCCAATCTCTCACAATTCCATGCTCAATGGGGTACTCCAGATCCAGAATACCACGCTTAGACTGTGCCAAATCTCCAACATATGTTTCACCATTTTTGTGAGGGCCAACAGCAACACGAGCAATGTGACTAATACGACCTACAATGCTGGAAAACACAGCACGTGGGGCATCTTCTCCAGCAAACCCAGCCTGAAAAGTTAAATTCCAATTAGTTAGTTAGTTAGTTAGTTATCTTAGAAAGTTAGAAGTAGAACAAAGTAGGTAGGTAGCGAAAATAAAGTACCTTAAAACATTCCCGATCCATTGTCAAGAACAATCGGTTGAACATCTTTATCGTCTGCCATCTTCTACTATTTTGAAAGAAAAAGACCCATCAAGGCAACTCTAAACTTCTCATTTGCTCACCCGAAACATCTTGTCTTCTTCTCAGTCAGGTGCAAGTGCAATGAAATGAGACCATTATGATGATCCTTAAATCGACAAGATGCACTTTGCACCGTTGACCTTAGCTGGAATTGTAAGTTTTGAACATATAACTAAACAATTCTGTATTTGTTGAACATAAAAAAATGTTGACCATCCAAAACTAGGAGTCGATGGTTAATGATGCTCTAAATCATTGATTAATAACATGTTAAACTTGTTTCAAAGGGTATACTATAAAACTCATTAACTATCCGGTGAGTTCTATCAAACAAGATTTTGTAGATCATTAATTTGTCGGTTAACGAATGAATTACCCCATTTGTTACATGTATACCCATCAAGGTTTTAAATTGTGTCCGCGGTCACGGTTACGTTGCATCTAATGCAATCGCAGGCAATTGCGGGAAAATGCGGCTTATGCGGCCACAATTGCGATCGCGTTTCGATTTCGGAGACCTCCAAAACCAAAACATTGTGGTCCCAATTGCGGTCGTGGACCTTTATTTAAAACTTTGATACCTAACATAATTGAAGAAACTCATAGTGAAGTTAGAGAGAATTTGGAATGTAAGATACTGAGAAAAATGTGATCTATTCATTCAAATGTTAAATGCTACAGCAAGTATTATTTATACAACTTGAGTAAAGGAGTAAAGGCGCGTGAATTGGTTGCTCAGCCATAACAGAAGCATAAGCACCGTGTGAGCCTTGTGCAGGCCCAGCTATTTCAGCTGAGTGGGCCTGAGTGGCCCAATTAGTTATTTCAGTTGCTTCACTAGCTTGTTACCCCCCGCAAGCTGAGGATTGGAAGATGTCTGACAAACCCAGCTTGGAGAGGAACATGTTGAAGAGTTTAGGGAGAAGACACTTAGTGAAGAGATCCGCAAGATGATCCAAAGAAGGTACTGGCAGAAGCTTGAGGAGGCCTGAGTTGAGGCGTTCACGCACCACATGGCAATCAATATCAAGGTGCTTAGTGCGCTCATGAAAAACTGGGTTCGCAGCTATATGCAAGGCACTTTTGTTATCACAATAGAGCACAACAGGCTTGGAACAGTCAACATGAAGGTCACGAAGGAGGTAAGTGATCCATTGAAGCTCATAAGAGGCAAAAGCTAGGGCCCGATGCTCTGCTTCAGAGGAGGACCGTGCCATTGTTTTTTCTTGGACTTCCAGCTAACCAAGGAATGGCCAATGAAGAAGCAAAAGCCACCGATGGAGCACCTAGTATCAGGGCAACCACCCTGATAGTCTCTGTTCTTATAGATTCATAATGAGGTTTAAATTATTCTTGATTTTTTGTCCATTTATTATTTTTTCTTGCATATCCTTTATTATACATGGTTTCTTCTTCATATTTATCCCATGCTCCATTGGGAGTATATTTATATTCTTCCCATTTTCTTTTAGATTTTGTTCCACTATATTCTTCTTTTTTCCATTTTTATATAATTTTCTTCAGATTCTAAAGATGAACTATAGTTTAAAACTATTTCTTCGTTTTCATCATTTTCCTTAATTACTTGATCTATTGGATCTATTTTTTGTATTTGATCATGTTCTTCTTCAATTATTTTAAATTGTTCTAATAATTATTGAATTTCTTCTAAATCATTTGATTTCTTTAATGTTTCCATATATTCATCTTTTATCCTCTCCATGATGTTATTGGTTGAGATAATTTTGATGGTTCCAAGTGTGTCTCTTGTTTTACTATTATTTTTTCTAATTCTCTTGATTGTAATAATTCTTCTAAATCTTTTATTGTTATACATTTATTCTTTTTTTTCATCTTCTAAAAGATTTTCTAATTGTTCAAGGACCTTTCTAATTTTTTCAATATCTTTATTCTCATCTATTTCTTTGCATTTTCTTATATTATTTAATGTATCTCTTATATTGTTTATTTCACTTTGTCCTTTCTGTATTCTGTTATAAGTTGAATTTGCAATTTTGTTGGTATTTTCTATTAATTGGATAATATTTTTATTAGTTTCTTCCATTATTTTTTCTATTACTTCGAATTTTACTGACATTTCTTCGGATAAACCCATTATTTGTTATTTTATTATGTTTGTCTTTTAGTGGTTTGTCCTTTAGTTAGGTATTTTATACATATAGTTGTCAACGTATAGTTGTCAACGTTGGTGTCATACCAAGGGCACGCACACACACTTTGATGATCCCAGCTAAGAGTATGTTGGGAAAGATTATTTTCCCACATTTCAGCTGTTTTTTAGCTTAAAAGCTGTTTCATAGATAATCTATCATGTTTGACATTTTGCTTAAATTTATAAAAAAAGCTTTTTTTAGGGGGAAAAAGCTGTTTTATGCTATCTAGTTTTTTCTAGCTTAAGATTGTTGTGATTTGATTATTTTTCATTCTTCCATGTTTACCCCTACAAAACTAACTTCTAAACAAATATTATTAAATTATACAAATAACTCCATACCCTTTTTCGTAATTTATTATATAAAAGTTATTTTTTTTTGCACCACCCAAACGAAATAGATTATCTTAAAATCGTTTTTCAGCAAACAAACCCAAACAAAAACAGATTCTGATTATAATCGATTATCACAATAATCGATTATACAAAAATTGATTATCAGCATAATCTTTTTTTTCCAGATTTCCCAAACACACTCTAAATCATATGCAAAATGAACCAGTCAACACAGAGCTGTTATTCTAACAACTCCCAATGACAATATACGGGGCAACTTCTACTATAACGCTACTGTAGCGCTACTTTTCGTTTTCTGTATTTTGTTTTGTGTTGTTTTTTTTTTTTACAAATTTTGACTTTTTAAAAAGAAAACTATTTTCTTAAAAAGACCCATTAGCCAGATAATGAACTGAATTCACCAAATATTTGTACCTGATTAACCAGATATTTGCACATACTTAACCAAAATTTATTTCTCAAAAAATCTATTAACCAGATAATGAACTGAATTCACCAGATATTTGTACCTGATTAACCAGATATTTGTACATACTTAATCAAAAATTTTATTTCTAAAAAAAACCCATTAACCAGATAATGAACTGAATTCACCAGATATTTGTACATACTTAACAAAAAAACCATTAACAAGATAATGAACTGAATTAACCAGATATTTGTACCTGATTAACCAGATATTTGCACATACTTAAAAAATGTTAGTACTTAAACAAAAATGTTAGTACAAAAAAAAAAAGTTGCATATATTTTTTTTTTTTAAATTTCGAAATTTGTGGGAAAAAAAAGGTAGTGCTACAGTGCCACACAGTAACGCTACACTGTTCAACTATACGGGTTGTAAAAGTTGGTTGTCAGAAAAACATTTCTGCAGTTAAAAAGTTTTAATCAAAATACCAATTTGAAAAAACAACTCCTCGCCTTCCGCAAGTCATCACTCCAACATGAGATTAACCTGAACGGATATCAAAAGCTAGAATGAAAGGGTTAAAAGCTACACTGCTGCTGAGGAAGCAAAACAGTTTCCTTCGAAAACCCTAATTCTCAAACAGTTTAGAAGCACTTTCTATGCACAATTGATGGTCCAGACTCTTCATACTCTTGCTTTGATATCCACATCTGCGTTCAAAAAGGACAGTTTGTCTAATTAGCAAATCCTATATATGAAAGCATCTCACAACAACATAGCAAATACCTCCTGGAAGGAGCTAAGGGATGCCAAGATGGAACCACCAATCCAGACACTGGACTTTCTCTCAGGTGGTGCTACCACCTTGATCTTCATGTTGCTAGGGGCTAATGCAGTAATTTCCTTGCACATTCTATTAGCAAAACCTGGGAACATGGTTGATCCTCCTGAAAGTATAATGTTACCATAAAGGTCTCTCCTGATATGAACATTGCATTTCTTTATGGAGTTGTATGCTGTCTCGTGAATGCCTGATGCTTCCATTCCTATCATGGATGGTTGGAACAGGACCTCTGGACATCTGAAACGCTCATCACCAATAGTAATGACCTGCCCATCAGGCAACACATAGCTCTTCTTCACCAAAGAGCTGGTCCTGGCTGTCTCTAGCTCTTGCTCGTAGTCAAGGGCAATGTAAGCCAGATTTTCTTTCACATCCCTCACAATTTCACGCTCTACTGAGGTGGTATATGAATATCCACGTTTATTCAGAATTTTCATCAAGAAATCAGTAAGGTCACGACCAGCCAGATCAAGACGAAGGATGGCATGTGGTAGGGCATAACCCTCATAGATAGGGACAGCGTGGCTGACACCATCACCAGAATCCAAACTAATACCTGCAATGAGAAAACAAATAAATAAACTTGAAAAAATGTCAATTACATGACATATAATAGTTTATAAACAATTTTCTACGATCAAGATTTCCAAATACATCCCTGTTCACACAAGGTGCTTATTCCTCATTTAGTGGCATGTTAAGTGAAACCATACACAGTCGAATGAATAATATTCATCTTGTTCTCATGTTTCTAAAAATGGCATATAAAAATGTTGGCTTTCTAGAAATTCATGGAGGTTGTCATTTGCCAATTTCAATATAGAAGCTCCAAGATAAGTTCAAACTATAACTTGAACCTAATCAAACAATTCAAGAATTGCTTACCAGTTATACGACCACTTGCATACAGCGAAAGAACAGCTTGAATGGCTACATACATAGCAGGGGTATTAAAAGTCTCAAACATGATTTGGGTCATCTTCTCACGATTAGCCTCAGGGTTAAGAGGAGCCTCCGTAAGAAGAATTGGATGCTCTTCTGGGGCAACTTTAAGCTCATCGTAGAAGGCATAATGCCAAATCTTTTCCATATCATCCCAATTTCTCACAATTCCATGCTCGATGGGGTACTCCAGATCCAGAATACCACGCTTAGACTGTGCCAAATCTCCAACATATATGAAATCATTATTGTGCGGACCATAGGCAAGAAAAGCAGTGTTAATACGACCTACAATGCTGGAAAACACAGCACGCGGGGCATCATCTCCAACAAATCCAGCCTGAAAAGTTAAATTGCAATTAGTTAGTTATCTTAACTCAGAAAGTTAAAACTTAAAACAAACTAAGTAGGGAAAATAAAAATCATAGGAATCAGAGGCAATGGGGGAAAAGGGGAAGGAAAAGCCTGGAAGGTTGAAGGAGAGGTTTCATATTGATCAAAGATGAAGAATGAGATACATGGAGAGGGTATTTATACCCATTATCATACTAACTATTAGATGAAGTAACTAACTAACTAACTAACTAGCTAACTAGGGGAACCAAATATCAGAAAACTAACCAACTCTAACTGAATCCAATCCTGTAACAAAAATGAAATAAAAATCCACTCTGTACCTTAAACATTCCTGATCCATTGTCAAAAATAAGTGGTTGAACATCCTCATAGTCTGCCATGATAAATAGTGAGTACTAATTAGACGACAAGCTCTTATTTTGAGAGAAAATTTCTGCTTTGCTAACCCAAAACTTCTTCTCTTCTCAGGTGCAATGAAATGAGATCTTTATGATGATACTTAAATAGACAAGGTGACTATTGCAGCGTTGACATTAGCTGGAATCTAAGTTTTGAACATATTAATAAGGACCATTTTTATTTTTTATTTATTTATGGATCAAGCCTTTATTTAAAAAACATTATTTAAATTCAATTCATGTGGAAATTGGGAAAGGGTTTTAAATTGAATAATGTGTTGATAGTGTTAAGAAGAAGAAACTCGCTCACCGCTCTAAACCAGAATCAGCCGCAGGTCTTGTCAGTCCAAACCTCCCTCGCGCGTGCAACCGCCGTCCTCTTCGTGACGGCGCCCCACGGTGGCCGCAGTCCCATCGCGCGAACCGCCATGAGACCACCGCATGAACCCAAGACCCGTTGCCCTCCGCCGCCACTGTCACCGCAATAATCCCAGAAATTTTCAATCCCAACAGCTCCGGTTGCCACTTCTGAAAATGATGGGTACAGTACATCATTATGACTTGAATTAATATTTTTAGTGAATATTCTTAATTTTCTCATCTCTTGTAGATGTTTCTTGTTCTAAATCAAAAATGAAAATGACACCCCAAGTAGAATTCTTTTGGATTGTAAGGCACATTAAAATAAAGACTCACTTTTACTCTCGGCCCTCCTATTATTTATTACAATAATGATAAGTTCACAGAAATTTGCCAACATACGGTATTTTACTGCGCGATACTGTAGTATTATTGTAGCAGACATTTTAAAAAAAAAAAATAGTTTTTTTGAGAAATAATTTTTTTGGATAAGTATGTGTAAATATTGGTTAATCACATATAAATATCGGGTTAATTTAGTTCATCATCTGGTTCATGGGTTTTCTGGTTAAGTATGTGCAAATATCTGGTTAATCAGGTATAAATATCTGGTTAATTCAGTTCATTATCTGGTTAATGGATTTTTTGATTAAGTATGTGCAAATATCTGGTTAATCACGTACAAATATCTGATTAATTTAGTTCATTATTTGGTTAATGGGTTTTTTTAGAGATAAAATTTTTTGTTAAGTATATGCAAATATCTGGTTAATCATGTACAAATATATGGTTAATTCAGTTCATTATCTGGTTAATGAGTTTTTTTGGTTAAGTATGTGAAAATATCTGGTTAATCAGGTATAAATATCTGGTTCATTCATTTCATTATCTGGTTAATGGGTTTTGTGGTTAAGTATGTGCAAATATCTGGTTAATCACGTACAAATATCTGGTTAATTTAGTTCATTATCTGGTTAATGGGTTTTTTGGTTAAGTATGTGCAAATATCTGGTTAATCTGGTACAAATATCTGGTTAATTCAGTTCATTATCTGGTTAATGGATTTTTTTGGTTAAGTATGTGCAAATATCTGGTTAATCACGTACAAATATCTGGTAAATCTAGTTCATTATCTGGTTAATGGGTTTTTTTAGAGATAAAATTTTTGGTTAAGCATGTGCAAATATCTGGTTAATCAGGTATAAATATCTGGTTAATTCAGTTCATTATCTGGTCAATGGGTTTTTTGGTTAAGTATGTACAAATATCTGGTTAATCAGGTACAAATATCTGGTTAATTCAGTTCACTATCTAGTTAATGAGTTTTTTTGAGAAATAAAATTTTTATTTTTTTTAAAAAAAATCAAAATTTGAAAACAAAACAAAACACTACAGTCTACAGTAGCATATGTTGTCCCGTATGTTGTCGATATTCTGTGTCAGAATATCACAACTCATTAAGAGCGATTTTGATCCTAAACTTTTTTTTTATTATTTATATTTGGTCTCCTTATGTTTTAATGTTGCAAATTCGCTGCTTTGGAGGAATCACAATTCTAAATACAGAAAACCTGTTGAACTTTTGTGGTAAAACACCCTTGGTGGAAAAATGTTCTAGAAAAGAGAAGCAAAACTAAGGTAGTTAAAACCGGACCGGTCATTGAACAGGTAAAGACACTGGTTCACGGTTCACTGGTCCAACCGTGATTCAACCGGTTTTAATTAAAAATATATATTTAATTTTATATAATAAATTAACATATAAATAATACATATTGAAGGACTTGTTTGATACTTTGATCAACAATTTGCTTGAATTACTATTACTTTTTGCATTTATTTTCACCAGTTTTATTGACTTCAAAGTTCAATTAGCTTCACTGAAGTCCAATTTATTTTCTCTAATAGGAAGTCAAGTCCCTTTATTTTTTGCACTATAGCCTCACGACAAAATTGCCATTGGATCAAAAGAAACCAAAGGCTAATCCCTTACAGTAGGAGAAATTTCTTTATCTACAGGTTGAATATTCATGGGATGTGGATTTTTTTATCAATAGATGCATGCGCCATTTATCAATAGAAAATTCTTTAGCTACAGGTTGAATACCCCATCGTCTTCGACGTACCAACTCAGCTTTGACACTCCACACATTTGTTTCTCTTCACAAACCAGCCCACCGCCATAGCTATAGCTGTTCAGACCCTCCACTTCTCACCTACCCATTTGCTTAAATGGTTAGTAATTACACCCTCCCTCAACTTCACTCTTTATCTCGATGTGTGAAAAAATTTGTGTGCTTCCACTCTCTCTCTCCCTCTATTCGTTACTTAATATGCACCTCTCTCTCTTGGTTTATTTCATTCTTGTCTGCAAGGCTCTCTCTAGCTTTTGTTCTCATCTCTTCTTATGCGTGACCCCAAGTATATAGAGTCCCACATCGTCAGACAAAGCAGCGTGGTTGGAAAAGAGGCCTATAAAAGATGAAGTGTGTGGCCAAAAACTTTTGCGCACCATTTTTCAGTAAACCGCTCCCATGGCCGGTTCAAAGCTATTTGACCAACGGTTTTCTCCGGGTATGCCGGTTTTGTACCGGTTCTATGGTTTTCTGGCCGATTTTTTTGTTAGGCGGTTTTGGGGGTCATCCGGATCGGAAGGCAGTCCGGTTCCCGGTCAGATCGGTCGGTCCGGTCCGGTTTTGACTACCTTGGGCAAAACTAGTAAGCAGTGGAGAGGAAGCATCGAATTATATTGAATCAGAGAGGCAGAGAAGGGGAACCTCAACCGACGAAGGTTTTATGTTTAGAGGAGTGACTCATCTATGTTGATTATTTAAAAATATTGTCGGACATTGAACAAAATGATCAAATTTGTAATATTGAAAAAATAGGAGGACCAAATGTACACAAAAATCTATAGGAACTAAAATCGCTCATGGTCAATAATAAGAAGGATCAGAAGTGTGACTAAGCCTAAAATAAATATATAATAACTTGAAAAAATTCCATTAAATATTATATAAATAATATAAAGTGTATGCATAAATTTTCTATAACTATTTTTTTTATAAATAGTAGGATATTCTATTCTTTATAGAAAAATATATAATAAGAGAAATATTATGATTACAAATTCGGTTCTAGACACTTTTCAACAAATATTCAAATGTTAGGCCTTTAATTTTTAACTTTGCATTTTTCATAAAAGCTTTTTCATTAATTCAACATGCATTTGAGATTGTGTTCTTCATTTAGGTTGAGAAACTTAGTTCGGCCATCTAGTTTTTTTGTTGCAGCGCTAGAGCATGTTTAGATGAGTTTTTTCTTAGACTTATTTTTTAAATAAAAGTGATTTTAAAAGATATATGTTTAGATGAGCTTTTAGAAAAAAGCAAAAAGTAGAAAACAGTAAAAAAAAAAGGGGGG